>CAHIKZ030001502.1:1227500-1325000 GCA_903632075.3 Acanthosepion pharaonis | reverse complement strand
TAGAACAGTCTACACCAGTGTGCAAAATAAAGGGTTCAGTTCGACATTCCAATCACCTCAACAAGGCCGGAGCGTACAACGGCCGAAACGCTGTGATAAATATGGCAACAATGATGAGAACAATAGTCCGGATAATGTAAATAGTGAAAAAGTTTCTGTCCAAGGAAATTTATAATAATATTCGTCCTCGGATACATGGGTAACCAAAATTCATAAAGAGGTCATTCCACTTAGGAATATTTTGTCGTTGGTGGGGTCTGCCCAGCATAGTTTGGCTTAGTGGCTTATTGAGGTTCTTGATTTGGTTTAATGTTCTGTTCGGAGTATTGTGCGCCTGACGTATTTCAATTTGCCGCCTATGTGCGTAAATTGCAGCCTAATCCCGACATGAGTATTTTGTGTCGTTTGATATATCTAGTTTGTTAACAAATGACCCGCTTGATACAACAACTGATATTTGTGCTGACTTCTTGTATCGTGGCCCAGCAAAGTCTCCATCATTTCCTGATATTGTCTTTTGTTGAGTGGATGGAGATGGCTAATAAGCCTGTCTCCTTCGGCTTGGACAATTGTATGTATCAGCAGATAGATGGAGTGGCGATGGGTAGTCCGCTGGGACCTCTGTTGGTTAACGTTTTAGATGGCTTTCATGAGAAACAATTATTTGATAGGATTGCTAAGCCACGTTACTTCCTCTATGTCGACGGTACGTTTATGTCGTTTTCTTCCGCTAGTAATGGGGAAGATTTTTTTTTCATATCTTAACAATCTGCATCCCTCTTTGAAATATACAATGGATATAGAAGAGAATAATCAGTTATCTTTACTGGGTGTGTTGGTAGAGGAACATCTTAAAAGGCATTTGAACTCATAATGTTCGTTCTTTGTAATCTGTGTTGCTGATCAAAACGGACTCATAAATAGTTACATCGGTTACACAACCACATGCTTATCCAGACGTCTTACGTTACACCTATCTGATCACAGTTCCATTAGAACCCATTTAAACACACACACCAATTTAACAGCCTTTTTTTTTTCTTTTTTAAGCATTACGCCCCGAGCAAGGCGTGAAGCCACTAGGATGCAGGGGGTTGCAGAAGATTTGGAGCGAGAGCAGATAGGAGTGATAGAAGAAAGGATGAGGAGAGGGATAGTGGATAGATCAAGGTAACTGGAGATGTCGATTGGCATTATATTAGAATAGTTGGAGATTATAGCTCTCAGGGAAACAGTAATTGGGAAGGATGTTCCACAGGCGAGCGGTGCGATGTATGAAGCTATTGGAGTAGAGGGAAACGGCTATATTTAAAAGTTTCTATAGTGTAAGGGTGGGAGCGGGATGCCAGCCTCGTAGGGCGCTTGAATTCATGGAGTCTGGGAACCAGTGAAAGCAGCTCATCGGAGCAATTCCCATGAAAGTATTTGTAGAAAAGACAGAGAGAGGCGAGAAATATACTAGTAAAAAACACAAATATATTAACTGCATCAATCTGCAAAAAAAAAAAAGACTGAAAATAATGTTGACTGGAGTAAGCAGCCAGAACTGCGAGTTCGTTCGATGGAAAGAATGGCCACGTGTCCGTGACCAAGATCTGTGTTTATTTAGAGGACATCGGCTGTGGGCTGACCAGGAGAAAGATGTGGACTGCTGGGCCCAATTGCCCAAGACAAGATACTCATGAATGGTTAACCCTTCGCAGGTATGTGGTGGGAAATGTCCATGTCCACAGTTATGCAAGGACCTCAGAGCCACATTCTATCATAAGACCATGATTATCATGATGATGACGATCTTTTTCTAAGTATTTTACATGAAACCTAAGGTAAATAAATGTTGTTTTTTTTTACGTTATTGAGCATATTAGATTGAGAGAGTTTGTTTTTTTTCTGAATGAACGCAATCATCTGTATCTCAGATAGTGAGGGATTTCGTGTGATTTTTTAATGCATGTATCAAGTAGGCACGGTGGAGTAATATAGATAGCAGAACATATTGAGGAATCGGATGGCCGAGTTCGAATTCAAATCGAATTTATTGCATTCACTTATGTGCTAATAACACTGGGAAAGGTACGAATCCTCTTCTTCTCCTCCTCCCCGCCCAAGCTATGCGAGACAGACCGAGTTCTATAGACTTGGATGGGAACTAGTCCACCGCAGAAAGAAAAGGCAAACGACCGTGGGAAAAAATCTGCTTCGTCAGTCATGTATCGAAAGATACATGATCGCCATAGCGTGTATCCCGCCTGGAACATAACTGACTGATCAGTATACTCTGTAATCATTTCTTGTTCTTTTATTATTATTAGTAGTAGTAGTAGTCGTAGTAGTTGCAGTACTTTTATTATTATTATTATTAGTAGTAGTAGTAGTAGTAGTAGTTGAAGTACTTTTTATTTCTATTGTAAAGTCATTTTCCTCTGGGCCCCAAATAGTCAGTTTCATAATATTTTCTACTGTTCATTTATCCGTTTGTTGGCTGTAAGGCAGTAAAAAAGTTGAACGTATTTTCAATTATCACAAGAGCTTTCGGATAATTCTTTAGCGATTTTCAAGAGGATTTGTTTATGTTATTAAGAGAAGCATTAATAGTGAATACGGGCGATTTATGCAGCCCCTTATTCCCAATATAAGGCACGGTGGAGTAATGGATATCGGCTTGGATTGAGGAATCGCACAGCCGAGTTCGAATTCCAGTCGAATCCATTACATTCACTTACGTGGGAAAGGTATGAATCCTCTTCTTCCTCCAGCTATGGGTAAATAGCAGGACAGACTGGGTTCTATAGCCTTGGATGGCAACTGGAGAAGGACAACTCTGAATTCAAAACCTGCGGAGGGTCGTTTGGGGACCTTGTGGCACGTAGTGCACCAGGTCTCTCTATTCGGCCCTTCAAAAAGTGTGGATGGTCCTGCACGAAACCTTCACCACTATAATCAATTCTCATGTGATGTTGTCGGGTTCTCAGTTTCCTGGGAACTGATCTGCTTGACCCTCGTACATCGGATTCGACGGAAGAGTCGAGCGATATATATATATATATATATATATATATATATATATATATATATATATATATATATATATATGTATATAACGTTTCGTTGAATATGGCATATATATATATTATATATATATATATATTTACGACCACTTTAGAAATTATGAAAATCTTCATAAAGTATGACCTATTTAAAAGTTCGCCGAAAAAATGATTAATTACAATTTGCATGCAGTTCATACTCTCATATATATATATATATATATATATATATATATATATATATATATATACAGAAACACATAACAGAGGTAAGAAAGTACGAAGTTAACCTATTAAAATAAGGCCTAAAACCCTTCCCTTCCCCATAAATCAATATAGCAGACCTATAAAAATGCCCTTAGTAAATTCGAACGCAAATCTAGACTAATAGAAACTTTTAATAATAACGAAAGCATTACAGATGGCTCATTAGTAAAAAAAAAAATAGATCAAAAATTCTTCCCAAGAGAAAACAATAATACAAATGAACTGAACATATTTTTTTGAAAAATCTCGGGAATTTCATCCTACAAGAAAAATGCAAATCATTCAATAAACTCACATAAAGTCAATAATTCTAGCCTTAGAGAACATCCGGAAAAATAACAGAAGTGTTATAAAAGAAGCAAACAAAGGCAACGCTAGACTCATCATGGATAAAATATGCTATAAAGCCAAATTTCTGAAAGCACTAGGAGATAAAAACAACTATAATTTAATCGACACCAGCATAGGCAAAAATATCATATGAAAGGTTAAAATTGTGCACAACTCATAAGATATTAACAAAAAAGCAAAAACTTCGTAATAAATTTCATCCCAAAGACGTGCAGTTTTCACGGACTACCGAAGATTCACAAATCGAGAGAATATGCAGCTATACAGACACACAAATCTGAATATATTAACACCCTAAACGCCAGTGAACTTAAGTTCTGAGCCATAATAGTAGGATCAGCCTGTTCAACAATCAGACTCAGTAACCTAATAGACATCATACTACAATTTACTAAACAGATTAAGAGCTACTTACCTCCGTACCACATGACAACGTTTGACAATAGAAGCCGATATATCAAAATAGCCTATGAATTAAGCACACATAATATCTCATTCTGGATTGACTAACAATCAGAAATACTATATCTCAGATTCACCAAGGAATTCATTATCAATAGTATAGATCTCAACCTGAAAAAACAATACTTTTTGAATTTGGAAACAAAGACGATATCCAAGCCCTAAGTACCACGACGGGAACGAAAATGGCACCAACGTATGTAACAACAACCATAGCGTATTTAGAGGAAAATCTCTATGATAGATGGGGAAAATATACAAACCCACTTCACTAAATCGTGGAAGCAATATTTAGATGATTGTTTCAATTTCTGGAAATCCTCAAGGGGTGATATTAACCAATTACACAATCTTACACGCGAAGATCAAACCTACATACACCCAGCAATATCTTCATTTCAATAGCCATCACCCCAAAAGCTGCATAAAATCAATCCCCCTATTCCCTATCGGAAATGTCTGCCTGGAATAAGGACATAAAACGAGGTAACCCCACACCACTAATAAACAAATGTTTTGATCGAGCAGAAAAAAAAAACATTAGACCAAATATGAAATCTAAAGAAACGCATCAACGAACAAATTCTAGCATACGTTTCAATATAATCCAGAACTATTAAAGGAAATCCAGACATACTTAACAAGGATTATAAAATTAAAGATATACTAAAGCCAAAGTAATTAAAAACAAACGCCAACCAAAAAACAAACAAACTTAAAAACACATTTTAACCATATCCAAATTTAGCCAACACACAACACAGGTGGTTACAAAAATTGCGGGGATTGTGATATCATTATAGAAGGAAAGTCCTATGTCTGACGCTCAACTTCTCGAGAGCAACTCTCTGCGGCTGCTCGGTCTCTCTTTGACGGCTGAGCTGAGATGGAACAAATACATTGAGTCAATTGCTTCGCCCACCGCAAGGAAAGTTGGCTCCCTATGCCGCGCCAGGAAATTTTTCTCCCCGGAATCGATCCTCCAGATCTACAAATCAACAACTCGCCGTTGCAGGGAGTATTGCTGTCATATATGGTCTGGAGCCCTTTCTGTTTGCCTCGGGGTTCTTGATAGGCTCCAGAGGCGGATATTCAATATAATTGGCCCTGATCTGGAATCTCGTCTACAGTCACTTTCTCACAGAAGAGCCGTCGCCTCTCTCTATCTGTTCTACAAATACTTTCATGCAAATTGCTCCGAGGAGCTGCATTCGCTGGTTCCCAGACTTCATGAGTTCAAGCGCCCTACAAGGCTGGCATCCCGCTCTCACTTCTTCATTGTCGAAACTCCTAAATGTAGCCGTCTCTTCTACTCCAATAGCTTCATGACTCGCACCTCTCGCCTGTGGAACTCCCTTCCCTATTCCAGTTTCCTTGAGAGCTATAATCTCCAGTTATTCAAATATAATGTCAATCGACATCTCCAGTTGCCTTGATCTATCCACTACCTTTCTCGTCATCCGTTCTTCTATCACTCCTATCTGATCTTGCTCCAAATTTTCTGTTACACCTTGCGTCCTAGTGGCTCCCCGCCTTGCTTGGGGTGAAACGCTTAACAAAAAAAAGAAAAAAACTTTTGAAAACCCACAACAACATTCACAATAAAGACAAACTTAAACTGCAACTCAAAAAATGGGATTTATGCACTCAAGTGCACAAAATACAACAAATCCTATACATGGATCACCCAAACACTAAAAAGCAGAGTTTCCTTTCATAAAAGCAACTTTGCATTACGAGACAACAGTAAAATCTGTGTGTTACAAAACATTCACAAATGCAACGAAGGTAAATTTAAAACTGTGCCAATATATGAAACAGACAATTGTTCTTACTTAGTAATACAAGAAAAAAAAAACTTCATAGACAAATTTAAACCAGCACAAAACAAATCATAAAGAGATACACATAAACACACACTATACACATAGTGGCCGAACACTCTAGTGTGATCACACACAGACACAAACACAAACACTGACACCACGATATAAATATGCAGGGAGAAAGAATATATACGCACGTACTGACAAAAACACACTAGATGAACCCCACGAACAAACAAGAACACTACACGCCATAAAACTTGTATATGTATGTATACTGTGTCCGTGTAATAATACAATATATATATATGTATGGAGAGAGAAATATGTATACAGAAAAACGAAAATATATGGAAAGTGACTTGATCACTACTTCACAGGATATGTTTGCATTCGGGCTCTTAAAGTATATCACCATTCTTGGTAGATTTTCCGTTTTTCTCAATTTGGGATAATGAGGGAAAAAGCAATGGAGAGACGAAGAATAAGAAAAAAGAATACAAATGGCTTTGCCTACATTGAAAAATATTCTTTCAAAAATATTCTTTCGGAAATATTCTGTTAAAATGTTTGAAACTACCCGCCTCTCACGTTCCGTGTGCTTGTGTAGACGTGGCAACGTCAACAAAGGCCAGTACAATGAAAATCTAACGGATAAAACACTTGACTAAATGTTTTCAAATTTATCATAGTTTTCTAAATAAACATACTAACAAAAAACACACACACACAATTTACAAAGACGGAGATAGGATTAAAAAGTATACAGATGTCATTAAAAAATGAGAACAAAAAAATTCCTTCCCTCCAAATTTGGATGATTAATCCTAATTTTTTTAATACACTTTAAGCAGATGAACATCTTCTCTACTAATCCAAGAAGAATTTTCATTACTACCACACAAAAAATACAACGGTTAAACATAGGAAAATATAAAGAAAAAAATTCATTTTTATAATATGTTGAAGTAGCCATTCCTCGCCTGATGATGGGCACAAGAGGTGAAACCCGTGTAACAAAAATGTGGAAAATAAAGTATAATATAAATTATATATATAAAAAAGATTTAAATAATTGAATAAATAAAAGAATCTATATTATAACCAAAAACATTTACGGCTTCTCTTTTCTCATATATATATATATATATATATATATATATATATATATATATATATATATATAATAAAAGGCTCAAACACTAATATTTCATGATTATAATTTGTTACATTGGAGTCGTAATCACGATACAATACATCAGACCTACAAATTCAAAAAGAAATTGGAAAATATGTCTTCTTACTTTGTCTTGGACATTGAGTTCTACCTGGATTCTATCCTCTTGGGAATTTATCTATCTATCTATCTATCTATCTATCTATCTATATATATATATATATATATATATATATATATATATATATTGATAATACTAGTGTTTAATATATATATATATATATATATATGATAATACTCGTGGTTAATATATATATATACATATATATTAATATTGATAATATTTGTGGTCAATATATATATATATATATATATATATATATATATATATATATATATGCGTGTGTATGTGTGTGTGCATGTGTGTGCTTTTTTATGCATCTATGTGTACAGGACGTGGATACTTCGAAGTGGTGCAATGTTCATCACGCTTGTGTCGCTAGATCAATTACAACTGAATAGTGAAGTCGATCCTCACAGGGTGCCCTACATGTCCGGTTTTTTACCACATCTAAGCTCCCTTTAGAAACTCACTAACTATAACGGACGCATCCTTTTAGACATGATGATGAATGAGGCGTTCCGAAATTCTCTCCATGATATTTCTATGTCATTGTGAACAACCTCTTTTAAAGGTTCGTTTCTCGTGGTCAACTTCTTGCGCTGTCCAAAGCACACACTTTCTCCATTAAGGCAGAATCCTCTGAATAGTTGTATAGTGCTTCACGCCTCTGGTGCTAAAGTGATCACAAGTCAAATTGTAATTTACTCGTCTGACCCATTAATTTGAGAGTGAACAGTAATTTATTGATCAGGGTTTTATTTACTTTGTGGAGCGAAAACGGAAAGAAATAACAAGATAATCAAACACCAAATGATAAATAAATATTTCTGAGTCGGGGGATTTGTGCAACGTTCCGGTTGATAAATTAACGATTTGTAAAAAAAAAAATATTACCATTTCTCAACCGACGGATCCCATTCCGCACAACAATAAAAATCATGTTACATGATCCCTTTGAAGTGTATTTAAGCAAAGTTTTTCGACCAGACATGTCAGTAGGGAGATACAACGGGAATAATTCACAATGCAACGGCTTAAAAGAATTTCCCTTACTCATTCACCAATCTTCCTCAACATCTACGTGACACTTACACTTACTCGCTCACTTGCTACCTGAACTTTCTTACGCATACACGCGAAGAAATCACATTGCGTTTCATCTTAAATAACAGCCCACAAGGCTTGTAAGAACATTACACTGATATACACTAAGAAAAACCGAATTGTAAAAAAACACGAAATTAAAAATATTTTATATTTAAACACATTTATCGCGTTCTTTGGAGCTGATTCAACACCGCAACTTTTCATTTTTCATTTACTTTTACTTCTGATATACCCGAAAGAAGACGATAGGTTAATTTTCAAAGAGTTATTTATTGGCTGTCATTGTGTTGTGGGGCTCTCCCTTTTTTACATAAGATGGACTCGTCCAAAGTATACTTATA
The DNA here is from genome assembly GCA_903632075.3 of Acanthosepion pharaonis. Taxonomy (NCBI): domain Eukaryota; kingdom Metazoa; phylum Mollusca; class Cephalopoda; order Sepiida; family Sepiidae; genus Acanthosepion; species Acanthosepion pharaonis. The sequence continues at coordinate 1,316,298 of CAHIKZ030001502.1, read as the reverse complement.
CTGACAGAGAGAATACCTGCTGTTGAGAAACGTCGAGATACAGTCTCTGACTGTGTGCGACGTCTGTCGAACTCTCTGCTTTGGCAGAGAGGAACCCGGACGAGGCTTATGCGGGTTCAAAGGGGATATGTTTTAGCTGAGCCTACGGGCTTGGAGAAACCCACTTTAAACTCGGCCTTGTGCCACATATATTCCTCGTGGGTGGAATGTTAAATATCGAGATATGCTGAGATACGTGGAGATACGTTGAGATACATTGAGACAGGTTAACAGATACGGAGACAGACACAGCGTGTTCTCAGAGAGAGAGAGAGAGAGAGAGAGAGAGAGAGAGAGAGAGAGAGAGATGATTACGGCTTTAGTTAAGGAGACTTGTACATATACTTTTCTACTAACCCGCATTCCTGGACTACAAATCTTCACTTCAAGTCTGTATTCTTACGTTTAATACACTTATTTTTCTAGCTCAATTACTGGCGTTGTTTGTTTATTTATTTGTGCAGGATTCCATTCACGGTATCCACAACACTTTGCAATGTGCGTATTGATATTTTATTTTTTCTCGATTTGGTTCTTTCTACTGAAAGTGATTCAGTCAAATTTACTTCACTTTATTACATATTTCATATTTTCTCATTGCAGAAGATAATCCAATGGATAACTATATAAAAAAGCAATCAAACATTACCGTATAAATAAAGTTTAAAACTAAATTTAATAATTGCTAGCAAACACCAATGCATCTACAACGGAATGGTAAACTCCATAGAATATGAGATACACGTTAGTGTGTCGCTGATGGATTACTTGTTTTTTGTTGTTGTTTTTTTTCCGTCTACATATTTTGAATGGCGATTGGTAAAAGAAGGTCTGAGTATGACGAGAGATACCTGGCAGCAAGGCCTCTGATCGAAAGATTGGAGGGTTTGAGGAGAGTGGAAGCACCTCTCAATTACTGTTGTTCCCAGACCCACCCTGACCCGGTGTGGCAGCACCTGTTCGGGTCCCAGCTATAGGTAAATAGTGAACCTCTAAACGAAAATAAAGCACAATGAAAGTTATACTCATAAGTATATTTTATAGTAAATATACCAACAATATATATTTATATTAAAACAAAATACCAACAATACATATTTATAGTAAAATTACATACAATACATTTTAAAGCAAAATGGACATCAGTACATTTTTGTTAGAATTACCAAAGATACATTTTATAACGAAAGAACAAACAATATATTTTATTTGTAATTAAAGAAGTACAATTGCGTTCAAAATCGAAAGTCAAATCTATGAAATTATGTTCTGAATATTTAGATTCTGTCATTAAATAACCCATAGATTGATATGTTGCTAAACAAAATCAAGCAACCATTTAAAATACGTTATGAAAACACTGTCCTATTTGTGAAAAGAAAAATATTTACTAAACATTTTACTCATTAGAGTATTAGTGTATTTTTTTCTATGTCTAGCATCTGGCTTGTCTCTATGATGAATCCAGCAAAATTCGGCTAGCATAGCTTGACCCCACTTGCCTTTATAACGATTAACGATTTGGACAATTATCATGGTGGAATCATTCACCATTATTTGTCGCTGACTACTGCTGCGTTTTCCGAAAAGTAGGGCAGATATGAGTGAAAAAAACATGCACCTTTAGTGACATATTTCATTCTAATTTTTTGTTAAAATCATATTTTGAACTAGGATTTCGTAATTTGTAACGTTGTTCCATCCGAGGAGACACTACCGATGCTTTTAAAGTCTTTCTATTCGTATTTGTTTTGTTTTTTTGAGTCTAAAAGCTAATATAGAATAATCATCATCAGTTTTTGTCTTTTTTCCTTAAAGTTCATTAATCTGTCCATATATATATATATATATATATATATATATATATATATATATATATATATATATATATATATATTCGTTTAAGATTTCAGTAAGGTTATGTAATGCACTGTTTAAATTTCATTTTGAACCTCAAGGGAGGTAATTAAATTTGAAATTTCCATTAGTTAATATATATATATATATATATATATATATATATATATATATATATATATATAATAACCTATATATTCGTTACTCAGGTGTGGTGAGAGGACACGCCGAAAATACAAATATTATGAAATATTATATAAAAATATATATAATATATAATATTCATATATATATATATAGTGGAGCAGTGGATAGCGGCTTGGATTGAGGAAAAGCAGAGCCGAGTTCGAATTCCAGTCGAATCCATTACATTTCACTTACGTGCTAATACCCTTGGGAAAGGTATGTATCCTCTTTATCTCCCTCCAGCTATGGATAAAATAGCAGGACAGACTGGGTTCTATAGCCTTGGATGGCAACTGGTCTAGGAGAAGGACAACTCTGAATTCAAAACCTGCGGAGGGTCGTTTGGGAACCTTGTGGCATGCATTCGGTGCACCAGGTTATCTGTATTCGTCCCTCCAAAAAGTGAGGCTGGTCCTGCACGAGGCCTTCACCACTATAATCAAATCTCATGTGCCGGTGTCGGGATGTCGGTTTCCTGGGGACTTCGGCCTGACCCTCATACGTCGTACGCGACGGGAGAGTCGATTATATATATAATATTCATATATATTAAGACATGTCTCATTGAATAATTTAGACAAGATTTTGTCTCTATTATTTTCAATAAGATCCTTTCGTATTCCCGGACAAGCTTCTTAGTATCCTTATTAAAAGAAGAGAGAAAATTACCATGTTGATACATATTCATTTATTCCGAGTATTTCGATATTAGTACACTGGCATAATCAGGGTGTTCATCTGAAGTTGTTTTTTTTTTTTACACTGTGAAGTTAAAAAAAAAAAAGTTAAGATTATACACTGCACTGCTTAAATTTCATTTCTGAAACCTCAGGCGACGTAATTAAATTTGAGATGTCCATTACTTATATATATATATATATATATATATATATATATATGTGTGTGTGTGTGTGTGTGTGTGTGTGTATGTATATCATGAAAACTTTCGTTACTCAGGTGTGGTGAGCGGACACACCGAAAAGACAAAGTGACGTCTGACTCTCACGATGACAAAGCTACAACTGCGCCACATTACGTGCTACACACCCTCAATGAGTCTGGAAAGTAGTAGGAGGGGGAGAAAGTAACGCTTTGACAACTACGAATTACAAGTAGTGTAAACATTTTAGGGTGACGAAACAGCCCATGTTAGAAACGTACGGTTGCGTGTTAAAATACGATTTAAAATTATTTCTCAACAATAAATTAATCAAATGAAGAAGTTCGAATCACTGAAAAAAATCATACGGCAGTTCATTAAAACAATATTTACATTATTAGAGTTATTTTCCTCATCCTTCTTGCTATATTTATCACATCGTTTCGGCCGTTGTACGCTCGACCTTCTTCATGTGGTTGGAATGTTGAACTGAACTCTTTATTTCGCTCGCTCGGGTAGACTGTTCCCTGTTCCACGTGCCATGTCTAATACATGTCAATCATGAGTTATCTCCTGCTAATTCACCTCTCCAAGTTCTTCACTGCCTTAACCAGGTATTGAACTCACAGCTCTTTTGGTCCGGTCACTGGATCTAACCATCGCCTTTATCTATTATTCCATGTGTTCTTAAAGACACATGACACTGTTCCTCATGCCAACCACCTGAACAATAGTCCAAATAATGTAAAATTTGTACATAATACCTAATCTCAGAAATATAGACAAAAACTTTTTTCTTATGAAGTTCTAACAATCTCTTCTCTAGACGGACTTACTTTTTTAAAGCGTTGTCAGGAGTGATGTCATCTAATTTTCGAAGTTTACAGTAGTCATTTAAAATGCACAACATTTTATCGACATAATCGGAATAATTTAATATTACCACAAAAGCACCTTTGTCAGATCTGGTAATATATATTAGTCTTTTATGAAATTTGCCGTTTCAAAATGGCTTTTCTGCCAAGAGAACCTAAGAGAATTGATAGACGAATTAACGAAACTATATGCTATGTCTTTCAAATGAGCTTTCAGATAAAGCAAATGCTCCTCAGAATAAGGAAGATGCTTAAATAACTGGGAAAAGAGAATTTCAAAATCAATAAATACCACGATTTTTTCAGTTTTCATAGATGTAATGCCAAAATCTAAAAAAATATGTATATATAGAGAATAGCTGTACCTGATAGGGTGCAAGGGCAATGGATAAAAAAAAAGTCGAGACCACACAACAGCAGAACAAATCAGTGTTATAATTAATATAAATATTAATATATCAATTGTACTTTCGAGGTGATTCCATATCCCGTAGACAACAATCGATCAGTTTCATGCCTTTCACTGAAGTGGAAATTATCAACAAACATCATAGATGATGAAATCTACGTATATACCCCTCGGTGAACATGACATCTTACCTGCAGGACGGAAAGATTATAAAGGAGGGGTGTGTTGAGGAGACAATTTACTCAATTCTGCATCTAGATCGGGTGGTTCTTTTGGTGACATTCTATGTCATAATATAACTGTTCAAGTAGGTGGTTGCTAGTCCGCCCACACGTCTTGCTCGATGTTTAGGTGTCCACCAGAACAGTAGATCACTTGCGAATTCTTTTTTTGCTCGCCAGAAGCGTCCTGTAAAGCGCATTTTGCGTTCGCTTATGACTGTAGAAATATCAAACCATGTTCTACTGAGTTGTGGTTTAGTTGCATGTTGCTTCAACAGATGATAAGTGTAGCTTTCAACATTCTAGTGTGGATGTTATAACCGAGAAAGCGTTACCGAATGGGGAATGATCAAAAGGGAAGATTGGAAATGAAATTGTAATCTTTATAATATCAACCAAATACAATACTCGCCAGCGGCGTGAAGTAGGTAAACCACTGCTAATGGAGCTCTACTCAGACAAAATATTACGATATTTACCTGCCTCCCAAGGATGTAGGATGCGTCACAAGGTCTAATTTAATGTGAGGAAATCCGAGACTCTGGCAAAAATTGACCGTAGACACCCGCATACGCAGGATCGGGTATGTGTCTACCTACCCGGACGAGACTGTAGTCTTCGGCGGAGACTCGGCCGTGTTCCTCACTGCCCAAAGGCAGAGAGTTCGACACGGCAAGAGCTTCCCCCGCTGCCAGCTCACGTTGCAAGCTTAGTAGGCAGCATATCCCCCCAAAACTTACCGTAGTGCCCAACGTATTCATGAAGATTGGGACATAGTCATTAGGGTTCATAGGTACGGTATATAACAAGAGGTTACATCTATCTTAGACGCAGGAGTTTTAGCTAATGCTCAAGCAGTAACAACATACATTAACACCGTCTCTGCGGTCTAGGCTTTAGATATGCTAATTTTCACATCTTTTTCAGTAGACTTTATTTCGCTTCATAAGAGTGTATAAGATTCAACATATTTTAATGATTCACCTGATTTTTTTTTTTTGAGCATTTGTGGTTGAAACCTGAAAATTCAGTTTTAGAATCATTGACACAAAGTCTATCATCGTTTGCAGTATTTTCTAGATGGTGTAGGGGAATAATGCTGTCTGCAGCGGTAGCTATGTCATCTATATAGTCAATAGCTTTCACTAATTTTTCAGGGTAAAAGAATGTAAAAGACGTGAGTTTCATTTAAGGATTGTTTGTAGAGATTTCAACAAGGCGTATATGTTACCACATACGTATATCATTGAAGACCTGATTTTTGTTTCGGATAGTCAGCAACACAGAGAATTTTTGTGAGGTAGACGCATACTGGAAAAGGGTGTTTGAATTATATGGACAAAATCTGGTAATCCTGAAGATTAAGAGATCAATCTTTCCAGCAGATAGATTATCCACTTTGATGATTGCTCTCTGCTTGACTCTTTCGACATTAATCTTGTGGAATGTGAAGGTTGGCTATGATTTTATAGGAAGCCTGCAGATGATCAATCATGTCTTATGTCTGGTCGATTTAAAGCTATCTAAATCCCAGATCAGTTCAATGGCTGTCACAGATCACTGCTTCTGTCCAGATATTAGAAGGGACATTTATCGAAAAGAGAATGGTGTTTTGATTTTGAAAAATAAAGAGGAAGAGCGTAGCCTGGAAGCCATTGACTTGCCGTCAAGACACACAATGAAGTGAATGGAGGAGAGTGGCTACAAATATCTCTGGTTTATTGAGATCAGATGGATTCATGGAAGCGGAACTAAAATTAACTTTCAGCCATGAGTATGTTCGAAGACTTTGGACTTTACTACGATCAAAGCTTAATGAGGATAACAATATTGGAGAGATTAATGCGCTGTTGCACTTCTGAGATATAGTGCATATATATATATATATATATATATATATATATATATATATATATATATATATAAGATATTGTAATGTTTATTATAAACAGAGCATTTACTTAAATATTTGTATCTATAAAAAGAATGTATAAATATAAAACAATTGTCGGACTTCAATTCATAATGTGTAACGTCATTTGTTTACATCTGGATACGCCATGAGCAGATATGATAATACGTTTGAGAATCATGAAAGAATGCAGTTTAAAAGAGTTAAAATCGACTTTGCTAACCGAACGCTCCTCTGTGGCTCAATCGGTTGGGGCACGTCAGGTTATATGATTGTTCTGTATAGGATACAGGTTAGATTCCTGTCGGAGGAATAATATTTTCTATGAAAATTTCTCGGACATTCAGGCCGGTAAATGTTGTTTAATACTGATTATTATAAACATTGTATTTACTTTGATATTTGTATCTATAAAAAGAACGTGTAAACATAAAAATGCCTTAAAAATAATTATCGGACTTTGTCCATTTAATAATATATATATATATATATATATATATATATATATATATATATGAAATAGACAACTCTATTGACAAAATTAATTATTTTGCAAAAAATAATCAAAACCGCTGAGCTCATTATCAAGAATAGTAATTCAATTGCAATATCCAAATTACACAGAACTAAATTCAATGACGAATTTGCGTCTCCTTACATGATATGTGTTCCTGACTAATCTAAATTTATGAGTAATTATATTGGATATACTGCATTTTTAACAAGAAGATTCGCGTTACATCTCTCTGGCCATAGTTCAATTAGGTCTCATTTAAATTCACATAGAAACCTACCAAACGCTGTACACGTTGATAATACAAATATAATAGCATTATCCGTATGTAAAAAGGCTGACAATAATGGAAGCATTATTAACAAAAAGCAAAAAAGGTAAGAATAAATAATATCAGCTATGAACACGGGCACACTGTGACGCTCGTGTTTGGAAAATAAAACATTCCTATTACTCGAGATACATAGATAAAACAATGCATATATTCAGTTAGAATAAAATAAAATTCATCCTTGATAATGGCTAAAATTATAACCGAAATCTCTTGGAAAGCATTCGTGCAGGTTTTATTTATGTTCTGAAAAAAAAATTAAACAAACACCTGAGAAATTATATTAAAAAAGTTCAACCACCACCCTTTCTCAGTCGTTTTCAACGAAACATGAATAAAAGAGGAATCACTGCCAAAATACTCAATATATATATATATATATATATATATATATATATATATATATATATATTTTCAATTATAGGTGCAATTTTAATTTATAATTATATGAATCATTCATACAAAAAAACAAATATATAATAAGTGTGACATTACTGTAATTATTGAACAATATAGTTCATGCCACATTGACGGAAAACCTACCAGTAAAAAAGAATTCTCTTATTACTATATTTGTACAAAAACGCACAAACTTAAAATTTAAAATTCAAACTCAGCCTTGCGACCGCACGTTCCAAAACAATAACACATTTCTCATAGCATTTTTCGGATTACATCTCTATTTTTGTTGTCCTCTTATTACCGAGAAGTAAAAACAAGAACAAAATCTATTTCCATATCTGAGGATGTCTAGGAACAGAGGAAAGCTTGTAAAAAAATTAAAAAGACCTTATGCAACTGGAATTTATATACAGGGATCATATCATTCATATACAGGTTCGGGGTTGGTGTATCTTATTGAAATTGTTTGCGAAGATGTATTCACGCCATTTAAATCATTAACCTCTATATTTGTTTTTTGTATGAATGATTCATGTAATTATATATATATATATATATATATATATATATATATATATGTTGGCAGCCTGCCATTATTGAGACATGTTTCATTGAATAATTTATACAAGTTTTCTCTACTTAATTTCAACTGGATCCTTTCATATTCACGGACAAGTCTTTTGGTGCCATTATTAAAAGAAGAGAGACATTTACCGTGGTGATACATAATATTTATTCCGATTAGTTTCGACTTTAGTCCAATGTCATCATAAGGTTGTTTTAAAACAAATATTGTAGTGTACATCTTTTTGAAAGAGAAAATTGCTGTCTTCATCTGAAAGTTAAAAATGTTATTTGTGAAGTGAAGAAGGCTGAGTTTAATGCTGTGGCACTGGCATGAGTAACGCTTCGAGCGAGTTAACTAATTTATGATTTTGTCGAGAGTTTTTTGAGAAATAAGTATTAAAACTATTAGTACAGATTTTGATATTTTAAACCATCTACTGTAAACATTTTAAAACATTTGTGCAGTATTCATAATGAATTTTGAGGTTTTCCTTTCAATTTTTAATATAGATAGCTTCAAGAATTTTTAATTTATGGTTATTATTTTCATGGAAAAGTATATATGCATTTTCAACAAGTATTTTCTTTTTAATTGCGATTGTGGATAGGTATGTAAATGTTTAGAAATCTTGGACGCATTATTCAAATGAAAAATCAATAGCTGAGACAATGTGGTTGTAGTGTGGCCAACATAAATATTTTTTTTTTTTCGATGGAGATGTAATCTCCCAGAGGACATCTAAACTTATATACAGTGTTGGTTTTCTGCAACGCGTTAGTTAAATTAACTTGACTGGACATGTTTCATAGAAGATGAAGAGAACTTCTCTTAAGCCAGGTGAAGGTGTATCATTTAGTCATTACAGTCTGTTGCATAGAAAAGGATTAACACGAAAAATATGTGTTATAAGCATGAAATAAGACACAAAAATGGTGCACGGGTCGTTTTTCAGAGGTTACCAGAAACCGATATTAAACCGGGTTATGAAGTGTCATTTGAAATCAGCGACATGAATGCTGATTTGTGTAGTTCAAGAATAAATCTCCAAAACAAACGATGTAAAATTCGCGACAGAATCCATCTTGCACAATTATAAATCTACCATTCGTCCATGCATTGAATATTGCTGCCATATCTGGTCTGGTGCTCCTGTTATATATCTTGAGAATCCAAAGAATATAATGCTATTGCTCCTCACCTAGAATCACGACTCTATTTTCCCATCGACAAAGTTTTTCTTATCAGAATCCATCTTGCACATTTATAAATGTACCATTCGTCCGTGCATTGAATATTGTTGCCATATTTGGTTTTGTTCTCCTGTTATATATCTTGAGATTTTCACCAAAATCCAAAGAATATAATGTTATTGGTCCTCACATAGAATCACGACTTTACTTTCCCGCCGCCAATGTTTTTTCTCATCAGAATCCATCTTGCACATTTATAAATCTACCATTTGACCGTACATTGAATACTGTTGCCATATCTGGTTTGGTGCTTCTGCTGTATACCACGAGAGTTTTGACAAATTTCAAAGAAGAATCTGCAATGTAATATGTCTTTACCTGGCGTCTCGACTTCAGTCAATTTTCCACCTATATGAGTCGGCTTCCCTCTATATTTTCTACAAATATTTTCGCGGATACTGTTCTGATGAGCTTTTATGCTGGTGGCTTGACTATATAAATTTAAGCATTCTACTAGATTGGCACCTAGGTCTCATTTTTTTTGCCGTTGAAATAGCTAGATGCGACCTGTACATCTATTCTAAATGTTTACTTCTTCGTATTTCTCACCTGTGCTACTCTCTAATGATTCCTTTCTTCCCTGTCACGTACACACTTCAGGAATTTAAATGTAACGTCAATCGCTATCTTTAGTCTTCCTGAACCCAGTTCTATTATTGTCCTTCCCCACTTCACCTGACAAAAATCTTCTTATTTTATTTCACTCTCTGTAAATCTCAGCTTCCTAGAGGCACTATCGCCTTGCTTGGGGTGAAAAAAAAAATTTAAATGTAAAATCATACAACAGATAATGATATGTGCAGGATGTACTATGGTAAAAAAGAAACATTGTGTTATCTTGGCACAGTGAGAATACATATAAAGGACATGATAATCTTGCAGTAAGATATACTGAAAATGACAGTTATACGAGTTCGCGAGAAGAAGTCAGTATCCAGTGTGTCCATGGAATATTCTACAAAAAAAACCGGGAATACGTGGTGGGTGATAAATAAGAAAGATGACACTGGGGAAGAGATTTCAATTTTTTTTTCAATTGAATTTGATTTCACAGTTATTTCTATGTAATTTTGGTGCTATGGGCACTAATTTCTACTCAGTTTTTCTCTAGCGGGTCCTGATTTTGCCCAGCTCCGCTTCTCTATTGTATTCATATAAAGGTTTTTTTCTCAATAATCGCTAAAAATCTATTTGCAGTTACGTATTATGCAACGAGGTTTTAATCTAGGTATTTGTTATCGTATCGTTGCATTATCTAGAGCTTTATATGCAAAACCCTAAAATATTTTTAATTTTGTCATTTTAAAACATTTTAATATTAGTAAATCAAAAACTATCAAAAAATTCTAGGATTTCCTCAAGCATTCCTGTTTTCTGTAGAATATTCTAGAGGGGCAATTAAAATATATATAAGCGACTCGTTTGCGGGGTTAATCATCCAATTCAATCAGTCAGTCAATTTCCGACATTGTGAATTGTCATATGATTTAGTGAGTAATTTTGTAATCGAGATTTAATAGTTGATTTAATTAGATGTAATTTATACTATATCTCCTCATCCGTGTTTCGTTTTTTTAATTTCATCGATTGTAATTACCTATTTCATAAGTAATTTCTATTTAAATCAATTCTTCTGTTTATATTCCAGATTTTCTTCAACTTAAATGAAGGAAGGGTTTTAAATACCTTTACAAATTGGCAGAACAATCAAGCCATATGGCATCAAATACTAGAAAATTCAAATGCAAAAACAAACCTGATTACTTTTCTTATGTGGAACTTTTACTCTTACATTATCTGTCTATATTTTCGAGATGAGCTACTCTGTACACTATATACATTATTCGGACTATTATCCTCATCTTTGTCGCCATATTTGTTACAAGGACACATGGCACAGTGGATAAAGGCGTTAGTTAGATCCAGTGACAGGTCCAAAAGAGCTGTGAGTTAAATACCCGGTTAAGGCAATGGAGAACTTAAAGAGGGGAATTAACAGGAGATAACTGGCGATTAAACATGACACATGGAACTAGAACACTCTACCCCAATGAGCAAAATAAAGAGTTCAGTTCGACATTCCAACCACCGGAAGAAGGCCGGAGCGTACAAAAGCCGAAACGTTGTAATAAATATAACGACAAAGATGAGGAGAATAATACGAATAATGTAAATAGTGTACATAATACCTCATCTCAGAAATATAGACAGATACTGAAAAAGGCGGAGTGTACAACGGCTGAAACGTTGTAATAAATATGGCGACAAAGTTGAGGATAAGAGTCCGAATAATGTAAATGAGTTATTACATAATGTAAATGAGTTTTTACTTGAACGAACAAATATAAAGGACTTCGTTAAAAAAAATTGACACAGGGAATCTTCATGTCTCTTTTATTTTTCATTTTGTTTTATTTTAAGTCATGTCTATCGTTAGATTGTAGATTTATTGCAGTTTGATCTGCTTGTATTCTTGGAACTTGAAAAAATTAACACATGAATTTGTTCATTCTTAATTGGAAAAATCCTGAAAATGGCACACAGCTTTTGAAAAGAATAAGGAACTGATAGATCCAAAGTGAGTTGAAATTCCGATTCAGTGCACATAAATTAACTAGAATCAAGCATCAGATAACGTTCAAAATACATTTTCTCCAGTGTAATGCGGCATCGAACACATTGCATGCTCCCCGACACAATAGACTACTAAACATTTAAGAAGAAAACAAGAAAACTATGTTTGCTTAAAAGAAATTGTCCGAAACAAGAAAGACTTGGAGGGGAGTTCAAAATAATGATCTCTTGCAACTCATTTCATGAAGTGTATCGATCCCTGTAAAATTGTGAACAGAAAACTCGATCAAATAAAAGAACAGCCACGAACGCACGGGAAGTTTAGCCTGATTTCATATCGTAAGAAGGATATTAATTGTTAAAGGAAAGTCAATTCCTTGAAAGAAAAATGAATTCCAGTTTAACTCCACTCTTCTTATTTGGCGAATATGGCTTCACAGATTTGTGACTGAACGTTAATATGTTCACACATCCAGGCGTATGTTTTGTGTTAGCTTCGAGTTAATTATGGCTGTGTTTTTTTTAAAGAAAACATTTTCCAATTTTCAAAACGTATTCACATCAATAACTTTTTCAATTTAAAATATAATATGGTGAAATAACCAAAATAGAGACAACAACATATTTAAGTGAGCTGAGTCGCAATATATATATATATATATATATATATATATATATATATATATATGGGTAAATGAATGACGAGTAACAGAAAGCGATACATAAATAGAGACAGAGAACACAGACAACGCAAAACATTGGAGAAATGAGTTTGAAAAAAAAAACAAAAAAACGAATGTACTGAGGAATAAAATATCTTTAATCTCTCTTTCCTTAACTGTGGATCGGAGTTTCTTTCTTTCTTTCTTTCTTTCTTTCTATCTATCTATCTATCTATCTGAGTATATTAATATCTATCTATCTATCTATCTATCTATCTATCTATCTATCTAGCAAGCTAATAGCTAGCTAGCACATTCTGTTCATATGTATCTAACTATTTACAGGTATTTCTATATATTCATCTCACTATTTTTCTATCTCTCTCTCTCTCTCTCTATATATATATATATATATTCATATCTATTTTAAACATCTACCTCAATCTCTTCATATACCTATATCCCAGTTAATATCTATCCATCTCTCTCTCTCTCTCTCTCTCTCTATATATATATATATATATATAATATTTATTGTGTATGTATATATATATATTATATTATATATATATATATATATATATATATATGTTTGTGTATATATGTGTGTGTAATTGTATGTGTGTGCGCGTTAATCTACATGATATACGTTTTTTCCATTATTCGTGTTGTTGACATGGCATTAAGTTGCTAATTTTGTGTATTATTTGTAGCACTTTCTTTTCTGCTTAATAAAAAAGTGAAAATATAATTCCTAATTTTTTAAATATTCTTTGGCTTCTGATACATCCATGACAAGAAAAATACAAAAGTAGTTACTTTTTCGAAATTGAAACCGTAGACTTTATTAATAAAAAATTTGACCCGTAGACTTTATTAATAAAAAAACAAAACATATCAAATCAATAACAGTATTTTCCAGCAAAATGGTTTCAACATTCACGATTAACAGTTAACAGATCGAATTTTCAGGAAGGAACATTGTCACAGAGAGTTGTCTTTTTCACATTTTTTTTTCCATGACAAAAACCCTGTTAATTTGCGAAGCGATTTTAAAATATCCAGAAATTTCTATTCGAATGAAAGTTGGTGTAATTATATTAATGTCTAATTATTTATCTATCAATATATAAAATTCTCTGAATTTCGTTAGTCCGTCCGTCACACCCTATAAAATCGACATTTCTTGATAGATCAAAACTAAATTTTTGGGAGAAGTGCAGCTAAGTCAGGACTACAAAGTGCACATAGTTCTATGAGGAGCCGGGAATGTGTATAATAAATTTTTGTTCCGTTATTTCTTCCGTCTGTGACACCTTCTAAATTAGCCATTTCTTGAACAATCGAAACCAGTTTTTAGGGAAATGTGCAGCGAGGGAAATGGAGTACAAATTACATTTATTTTTACTAGTTTGTAAAGCTTAGTACAATTAATTTTTTTTTCGGGGGCAATTATAATTTATATTATTTAATGTAAAAAATATCCTCACTAACTTGAGAACAATATAAAGATTAAAATTACAAATACTTATTTAATAAAAATGCAATATTTCTTTTTAAGTTTTTATACATATTACATTCTGATTGTTTACAACATATTTTTTAAAAGACTAATTAATTTATCTATCTATCTATCTATCTATCTATCTATCTATCTATCTATCTATCTCAGTCTGTTCAGACCTATCTATCTATCTCAGTCTGTTCGGATCTATCTATCTATCTATCTATCTATCTATAAAATTTTCTGCTACTACATAAGCCCATAAATCTGGTCACCTAACTCCGCAGCCTCCAAACTCTTTTTTATTATATGTGTGGAGCAGTTGATCGAAAGAACAATAAAACTCCTATTAAAACCAAACATGAATTGCAGACAAGGATTATGGCAGCATTCGCTAACTTAAAAATGAGACAAACCAGTAGACATGCAGGAGATTCCGAAGATATTTAGATGCCGGAGTTGAAGCCAATGACGATTTTATTGAATACATTTTCATATCTATCTATCTATCTATCTATCTATCTATCTATCTATCTATCTATCTATCTATCTATCTCATCTGTTCAGATCTATCTATCTTTTTATCTATCTCAGGCTGTTCAGATCTACCTATCTATCTATCTATCTATCTATCTATCTATCTATCTATCTATCTATCTATCTCCCTCTGTTCAAATCTATCTATCTATCTATTTCTATCTCACTCTGTTCAAATCTATCTATCTATTTATCTATCTCGGGGTGTTCAGATCTATCTATATTTCTATATATCTCAGGATGTTCAGATCTATCTATCTATCTATCTATCTATCTATCTATCTATCTATCTATCTCAGGCTGTTTATATCTATCTATCTATCTATCTATCTATCTCTCTATCTATCGTCAATCATCCCAGGCTTGATCCCTTCTAAAATAGCCATACTTTGAACGATCGATTTTGTGGAGAAGAGCAAACAGGTAAGTGTGTACAAAGTACAATTGGGTTTACTAGGGTGCGAAGTATATTACATCAAATGTTCATTCATTTTTGGAAAAAAAATAAAAGTATTCATTGAACGAAACGTAGAGTTTGAAAATCTCTCTATATATCAGGTCATCCCATAAGTTCTGTCTGAATTTTAAATAAAGAAAACAAGTGACCAAATGTTACATTTAATTACAGATTCAATCAACAGTGTATTTTTCCATGATTATCTATGACTTTCTTCCATCCATTAACAAGCTTACTAATTCCATTACTGTAAAATTCTTTTGGCTTTGTTTCGAAGAACTCACAAATGTCAGTTTTAACCTCTTCCTGTGTTATAAAAGCTGTTTCTTCCAAATGATTCTGCAAGCTACGAAACAAATGGTAGTCTGAAGGAGCAAGATCGGGAGAATAAGGTGTATGAGGAATTTTCTCCCAACCAAGTTCTTCGATATTTTGTGACGTGATTCTTGCTGTGTGGCTCGCGCATTGTCCTGCTGAAACATCACCCCTTTTTGATTCACTAGAGCAGGTCTTTTTTCCTCAAAGCTTGGTTCAAACGCTCTAATTGCTGACAGTATATTTCAGCATTAATTGTTGCATTAGGTGGTAAGAATTTAAAGTGGATTATTCCTTGGTGATCCCACGAGATTGAAAGACGAATCTTTTGCCCATGAAGTTCCCTTCTCGGCTGTGGCTGGGGTCCATCCCCTTTACCAAGCCAATGTCTACGACGCTTAACATTTCGATAAAAGATCCATTTTTCGTCGCCAGTCATAAGTCTATCCAAAAAAGGTGAAACAAGTTGTCGAGAATGGAGAGAAGAGCAGATATAAACTCTTTGAGGTTGTTTTCAGACAATTCACGAGGCACCCATTTTCCAAGTTTAGGAACTTTTTCAAGTTGTTGAAGATGACGATGAACAGTTGGATGGTTTGAACTGAGAACCACTGCCATTTCCTCAACTGATAAAGCAGGATTTTCTTCAAGGGCTGCTTCAAGAAGCTTTTCATCAAACTCAACTGGACGTCCGGTTCGATCTTCATTTACAAGGGTGAAATCTCCACCTCTGAATTTTGCAAACCATCTTCTGCAAGTTCTTTCATTCACACATTCCTCTCCATAAACTGGGTGAATGTTTCTAGCCGCTTCGGCTGCTGAGTTTCCTTTTTTGAACTCATAAAGCATTATGTGCCTCAAATGATTTTTGGGTACTTCCATGTTAGCAGGGTTTTAATCAAACAAAATTTAATTTTATTGTTCTCTAAAATAAAATTTGATCAGTTTAAATGTATCTAAACATAAAAATAATGTTCAGCTCCGTTAGACATTATAAAATACTCTTTAAATTTCGTTCATTTTAACAAAAATTCCTATGTGCTATGGCGACTAAGCATACTGGTGAAAACCATGGAGATGAATGCAGTTCCACCAAGTAATCCGGGAATGGATGAAAGCGTTCATACCGGACCAAAGGAGAAACCAGACACAAAGAATTGTAAGTTCAATACCTGGCCACAGTTGTGTTACGTAATGGAATTAGCTGAAACAGAGATATCTAAAAAAAACATGACATATGGAATTAGAACAATTTACCTCCGTGGACTAAATAAAGGTTTGTCTTCGAAATTCCAAAATATGTCACCTGAAGAAGGCCGGGCGTACAGAAGGCGAAACGTCATGAATATGGTAATAAAACAACGACAACGGCGCGAAATATGTAAACATTGTAAATAGATACAATGCATCATCTCAGAAATATAGAAAGATGATAAAGATAATATTAGTGTTGTGGTAGGATCCACCTAATTTGCATAGTGGAGTACCGACCATATAAATATGGTTGGTACCGGGAAGACGAGGGGAGGAATCAAGAGATTCAATCCAGAGACTCTGCCCGACTGCGACTCAATCAACACATTCGCCAGGAACGGTCTTACCAGGAATATACAAAAGACTATATTTAAATATTGTGTACACTTTCTTGTTTCAATACATTTTGTTCTAAGTACATTTTGTGTTGCATTATTATTCCATGCATTAGTCAAGTTTCAACAATTAGCCGTTTCCTTATAAGGAAACATTTGGTATTCGTTGACCGATCATCCAGTACTACTGTGAGTTGAATTCTATAAAATCTTTCTTTTAAAACAATGTATCCATGAAAATAGATTTCTTGAGTCTAGTAGCTGTTATTTCTCCTTCCATTAGTGAAGGTGATTTCCTTCCTAACCTTTTGTTTGAAGTAGTGTGGAATGTCAACATCTTGGTTATATCCTTATTTTCTCTTCAAGTTGCATGTGTTACGGTTTTTCGGGTATATCGTATGTAACTAGTGAGCGAGTCAGAATGACTTATTTCCCTTTATAGTCGACCAATAGAAGGTTGACCAATCAGAAGCCGCACAACACTGTATTCGTCGTGTATAAAGGCGGCCATCTTGTTTCCTCTACCGGAAGGACCAAAGGCGACCAGGAGAAGGATGAACTACACTCTGCTGTGATATCCACTGCGAACCTGCACTACGCTTTCCTACTGTCTCCGAAATATTCACTGCCAACCTTTGGATTCTATACTCGAGGACGACCGTCATGAAAATGTCTAACAGCATGTGCTATCCATTTCAGGTGTTGCTGTTGTCGGTAATCCTCAAGTGATGTGATTTCTGCTATTTGTTATATTTCTTTGTTTGTAATTGTCTAATAATTCGCTTGTTATTTTTTTTCAGCGAGCAAACAATGGGTATTTCGGTCGTACGGTAATTGATTTCCAGATCAGTCTAGATTCGTTGATTTGAAATTACGCACTATCCATTAGAACTGCTATTATTGTTGGAATCTTGGATAAGATAGCAAAACTGTTCTCAGGCTGATCTTGAAATTAAAATAGATTTTCTCCGAGATTGCTTTCCGTCTTGTTTTTTTAATGTGACAAGGGCATACTGGACGTGTGAGCTCTTACCAATGTTCGTTTTCTTAATATCTTTCGTATTGTCTGATCTGAAAGAACGAAAGTTCTAGAGAAAATGTATACAAAATAGAAAACCTTTAATTACCATCGGTAAGAGACAACTGGAAATTAAGAAAGACGGCTTTGAAAATTTGATACTAAGAGGACAGATTGAATGCAAGAGTGAAAAGAAAAGAGCATATAACGTACTTAGCATGCCAAAATGGATGATAGAACAGGGTTTGTTAAAAATAACTATATATATATATATATATATGTGTGTGTGTGTGTGTGTGTGTGTGTGTGTGTGTGTGTGTGTGTGTGTACAAGCTTGCTAGTAAAGGTACCCGGCGAAATTTCTAGTGAAAATGTAAAGAAAAAAGGAAACCTATAATTAATATCACAAATAGACATCTGGATTGCATAAAGAAAAAAGACGGCTTCGAAAATATGATACTCAGAGGACAAATTGAATGCAAGGAGGAAAGGAAAAGAGCATATAACGTACTTAGTGAGTATGTCTAAATGGGTTTGGTAGAAATACCAAAAAGAGAAAATTTATCAAGAGACAGGAAGTTGCGGAGAGCCATGATCACCTACGTACTGATGGGACATGACACATTAGGAAGATCTGATACATACATATATATATATATATATATATATATATATAGTGTACCCCGGATATAAGAGAGTTGTCGGGACCGGAGAAGAAGTCTCTTATATCCGGGTTTCTTATATCCGGGTTTGGTCTATTTTATATACATTAACACAGGCTCTAATTTGGGACCAGAGAAAATCTCTCTATATCCGGGTTTCTCTTATATCCGGGTTACACTGTATATATATATATATATATATATATATATATATATATAAACTTGCTACTTAGGTTACCCGCTGTTTCTCTCTGTCTTTCTTCTCTTGAAGTCAATGTCAGAGTGGTTTAATGGATACCGGCTCTGAATGAGTGTAGTCGATGATTAATATAAGCATTACATTCAGCAAAAAACAAGTATTCTCTTAGTGAATTAAAAGAACTAGAATATATATTGCAGTTCGCCTCAAATATAAAACACGTATATGGTACAGTCAAATACTTTACCAGTTTGCGCCACGGAACAACAGATAATATATCAGGTACATTACACCACTAAATCGGGAAGAACGGACACTTGGCTCAAATACTTTCAACAGTATACTACTTGCTAACTTTTTCTCAACTACCATTTTAATGTGGGGATTTGTAGAATAGGCCGAAGTAAACAATATCAAATTAAAGGAACAAATGAAGAAATAAACGCACCGCGCAAGGGATCCGCGCAAGCCTTCCGGATTTCAAACATACGTCAAATTTTCAATTTAATAAAAAAAAAAATAACCAATAAAATCACCTCCCACCAGTAAATAAACACAGGATAGTGGCGACAACAAAAGACCATAAAAAAAACCCAAACATTCCTTTAGCTCGGTGGAAGAACTGACAATAGTAAAGAGACACGATTCAACCTCGACGTCTTGTCTTTCTCTCCAACGCAGCAATGGACTCCGTTTGATCTTTTCTTCCAACTCCACTTTCTCTCTTCCTCACTTAAGGACTATTCATGCTCATTTTTTTTATAGTCAATGTGAAGAATTTTCTAACTTTCATTTTATGATAAATATTTCCAGTTATTAGGTTGGTGCAAAAATAATGTCGTTTTTAACGTTCAACTTTAAAAAGCGAAAACGACATTATTTTTGCACCAACCTAATAAAATTTGTGTATCCTTCGTTTAAATAAATACCATTTTATTTGGTCCCGCAACTATCTTTTTATTATTATTATTATGTTTTTTATTCAAATTATGGCCCAAGAAATCTTTTCCCAACAAATGGTTACAATCCGACGAGAAACGAACATTGCATCATTTAGCTCCCAACAATTGTTGAACGCCGACACCAACACAGCATTTTTTCTGCTTCCAACGAGAATTGCCTAGCTATATTAGCAGACCACGAATTCAACTGACTTATCGCATAATGGAGGAGACGACAACCGCGCAACCCATGGAGACCACGTTAACGATGAGCCTTCTAATGTTCAACTCCGCTAATATAAATATATGGTTCTTGCAACTACAAGCAATTTTCAACGCAAAGAAAATTACATCTCAGCGCCTGCAATATTGCCACCTTGTCTAAAAAGACTACCCACTGAAGTAGCTGTAGACGTAAAGGACTTGAAACTCTGCCCGAAACTGTCCATATGATATTTTACGTCAAGCAATTATTAAACGGATGGGAAAAATCTAAAGAAAGCATGCTACGGGATTTATTTAACAAGGTAGAACTTGGTGACAGAACACCCTCTCAATTACTATGCCACATGAGGTCGCATCCTGGAGACAATACCATGGCCGATTCTATTCTGAAAAGGATGTAAGTGGATAAATTACCTACAACGTCCATGCAGATTTTAGCGTCTATGTCAGAAGACGAAACCTTGAGAGGTTACCT
The DNA here is from genome assembly GCA_903632075.3 of Acanthosepion pharaonis. Lineage (NCBI taxonomy): Eukaryota > Metazoa > Mollusca > Cephalopoda > Sepiida > Sepiidae > Acanthosepion > Acanthosepion pharaonis. The sequence goes on along the minus strand of CAHIKZ030001502.1, from coordinate 1,295,696 downwards.
GATGTCGCTGAGGGGTTTTAAATGGAGAAATCAACGGATTTCTACAATCGGCCTCAAAAAAAGAGCACAAACAACATGGAGTTAATGCTATTATAGGAAGCTGCAGTAAAATTAACTAAACAAATGGAGATGATATATAGCATTATAACAACAGATCCCGTTTAATTCAAAGACCGCACACAATCAGAAGACATAATAGAAGGTGCAGGCTTGGTTCAAAAGATATATACTGCTGGTACCATAACAAATTCGTCAGGAACGAGGAGAAAGGCAGCAAACGATGCGAGTTTCAGGAAAACTTCTCATCCAGTCAATAAATGTGACCGTATTGACTGAAAAACAATAATAAAAAAAGGTTGCCTAATCTACATCAAAAACAGTCACACTAAGATGAACTTCCTTATACATACAGGCGTGCAGGTTAGTGTCATATCAGCTATACAGACACTTAGACGAACAAACACTACCTCCACATTAGCACTACAAGCCGCAAATGGATGTTATTTTCTACTCCCATAGCTTCATGTTTCGCGCCTTTCGCCTGTGGAACTCCCTTCCCTATTCCAGTTTCCCTGAGAGCTATAATCTCCAGCTATTCAAATGTAATGTCAATCGACATCTCCAGTTGCCTTGATCTATCCACTATCCTTCTCCTCATCCTTTCTTCTATCACTCCAATCTGATCTTGCTCCAAATTTTCTTTAACCCCTTGCGTCCTAGTGACTTCCCGTCTTGCTTGGGGTGAAACGCTTAAAAAAAAAAATCGACAGATGGTGAAAGGCCCCTCATGCAAAATTCAGACCTCCGGTGTGAATTCAAATGGACTTTCATAATAGCTGACGAGAAAACATCCATCATAGTTGCTGTTTTTTTTTTTTAACTAAGTTTAAACTCTGTTTGTTGAGTTACACCTTAATTGACGAGGAAACTAGACTAAAAACACCGGGAGTTCTCACGTCCCTTTCTACTACCTGGATAAGTACAACAGTATTAAATATTGAATTCGCAACCACATTCAGGCTATTCCTAGACTTAACACAACCATTAACACACTCAACCGGTAGGAAACACTCAACAAAACACCAAATACAAATAATTGGACAACATACATACGCCACAGCTCGCAGGTTAAGACCAGTTAAAATTCGCTAAATTTACTATATTTACTGGAGCAAAAATCATTTGACCTTCTAAAAGTTCTTGGACCACACCTATACACAAGGATGAGTAAACATGGTTTGATATGCATGGATTTTAGACAAGTAAAAGCATTGTCCTCAGATGGCCGTTACCCCCTGCCCTTCTTGAGGGATTTCACTGCATCGCTAAACGGTTGCACTATATTTTCCAAACTCCTCTTTGTTCGTGCATATTACCAAATACCAGTTGCTGATGTGGTATTCAAAACAATGCAGTAATAACTCTCTTTGGATTGTATGATATCACTAAAATGCTATTTGGCCTACGCAATGCCGCTCAAACATTCCACAGATACATAGACAAAATTTTAATAGGGCTACGCTTCATTTTCACATAGCATAGAGAAAGAAGAGCATAACAAATTTATATCACAAGGGCTTAGTAGACATGCGCATTATGGACAAGGATCAATCTCTCAAACGTACTAATCGGAGTTAATAAACTTAATTTTCTCGGACACACAATTTCAAAAGAAAGCGTTCAATCTATTCAAGAAAAATACATGGCATCAAATTCAGTCAAATATTTAAGGAGATTTTTAAAGGAACTGCGTATCTAAATGTTCCCACATTTTCTCTCCACTTACAACTTTACTTAAAGAAAAAAAAGAACATCTCTCTAAATGCAGAAAAACTTCAAGCTATAGAGTTTCAAGCACACTATTATCAATTTCAACAAACTACAATTTTTACGGACTGATTTTACACGGTCAAGCTGTCCCTTAGAACGGATACATCAGTAGTTGCAGTCAGAGCAGTGATGTCACAGGTTAGTAAGGATATTTCTCAAACAGTTTCTCCCTATTCCGCAGAGTTAACTCCTGCTTAGAGAAACTACGGTGCTGTTCGATAAAAGTGACTCACCTTACCCTTTGAATTTAGCTCAACTTTCGTTTCATCGGAGAAGTGAACATTCTTGCAGGCTTCTACGGTGAAACTTTTGTAATAGTGATCCCATTCAAATCTCTTGGCTTTGTTGGCTTTGCTTATTAGAGACTTAAACCTGTGTGTACAAGATTCTTAGCCTTGTTCTAACAGCCACCGACGGACTGTTGAAGAGGCAATGCTAACACCTTGCTCTTCGCTTAGACTGGCTGCAATTTCTTGGCTAGTTATAGTCCTATTCGTCGCAACTTCTCTCTTGATTACCCTGCCAGTTCTATCATCGATCTTTTTCTTTTGTCCCCTTGTTTCCTTCCTTGGAACATGAGTGACATCATTATGTGCTCTAAGCACTCGAGAGACAGTTGATTGCGAGGTTATAGCAATTTATCGCGTAGACTTGGCTGTTTTGAGAGGGCAATAATAGATGCCTTAAGTGGTTCTGATGAGTGTTTGTACCCTTTCATCTGGTTAGTGACTTGAGTGGTTATTTCAAGCTGGTTTTATACTGCATGAGGCTTTCTGGAATATTATGGAATACTCTAGATTTAATTTAAGCTGTTCTAGAATTCTCTAGAATATTGTTCTGAATGTATTGTAAAATAGTTTTGTCAAAAGCTCTTTAAATTTAACAGTTTAATCATTAGAATGCGATATCTGGGTCACTTTTTTTGCATAGAGATTTTTCCTGAATCTCATTTATATACAAACTTATAATTATCAATAGAATACCTTAGGGTGAATAAACTTTTATCCTATGCGGTCGTGAAGGGGTCTTTATATTAGTAAGATTAAAAATTATTTTAACCTCAAAAACAATAGACAAAAAATATTTTTAGTAAGAAAAATCAGGTGAATAACTTTTATCGAACAGCACTGTAGAGTCACCCTTCTCAGGAACTTTTATGTATCTACCTTGTTATAAGAATTATCAACACATATTAGAAGGTAGAGATTTTACAGTTTATACAGATCATAAGCCATTAATATACTCATTATATTCAACAACATACAAATATTCTCCTAGAGAATTAAGACAACTAGAATATATATCAGAATTCAATTCAAATACTGACAAATACTTTTGCGCAACGGAATGGAATATAATTTATCAGTGGATTGGATCAAGCGAGCGTATGCTGATAATAGAAATGCATCTGCATCAAAACCAAAAACGTTAGAACTATCACCACATCCATGTAAGAAATCACTCCAGTGTGATTCTACAGAGGAAACAAGTCAGCAATATCGCAACTCTAAATCGGGAAGAAGCAGCACTCGGCCCAAATATTTTCAGCAGTAGATTACTTACTGACTTTCTCTCAACTATCAATTTGCTGCGGGGGTGGTGGTGGGGAAGATTTGTAGAGTAGGCGGAAGTGAACAATATGAAATCAAAGGAGCAAATGACAAAATTAAACACACACTCCGCAAGACTTCTGTGTTTCAAACATACTTCAAATTTTCAGTTTAATAAAAATAAATAGCCAATAAAACCAGCTCCTGGATTCCTTGGCCTACACAAGACCATGAAAAACCAAATATTCATTCAACTCGACAGAATGACTGAGAGCAGTAAAGAGACACGAGTCAACCTCGTCGTCTTGTCTTTCTCATCAGAGAAACAGCGGACACACTTTGATCTTGTCTCCCAACCCAACTTTCTTTCTTCCTCACTGAAAGACTATTCATGTTCATTTGCTTACAAAGAGAACTTTCTAACTTTCATTTCCTAATAAGTATTTACCGTTAATATTTGTTCATCCTGCGTTTAAATAAATATCATTTAATTTGAACACATAACAATCTTTTATTTTATTATTCAGACGGTGACCCGAGGAATCTTTCCCCAACAATCATGGCCCTCCCAGACTTCCTATCCTTTATAGATCTTAGTAAGTTTTGCCTTTTTGCCAACACCCCAATCCCTGGTTTGTCATCCATTTAAACAAACTCGTTAGGTAGGTCACTCGCTGTTTACCTCTGTTAAACTTGAATTCCATATATCTTGTATGAGTCAGATTATCCTTATTTTATTTCTTTGATGTGTCCTCCAGTGGTTATGTAGGAGAAATATATTCGTGTCTTTCCCAATTGAAAGAGTAATGAGTGCAAATTGTCCCATCCGAGGTTTAAACACAGTTCGATGATTCCATTAAGCATTTTACCGATAGGCAACATACGCATATTTAAATTCAGTGGCAGATAAAAACAATGGGTAGTTTTTCAGTTTCCAATTTATTTGTAAATTTTTTAATACACTGCGCAAGTGGTTCCCGCAGCCATCCGGGTATCAAACGTTCTTCAAATTTTCAATTTAATAAAAATAAATAGTCAATAAAAATCAGCTCCCGCCATTAAATAAACACAGGCCTCTGGATCCTACACAGGACTATAAAAACCAAACATTCATTCAACTCGGCAGCATGACTGACAGCGTTAAAGAGAAACGAGTCAACCTCGGCGTCTTGTCTTTCTCATCAAACCAACAGCTGACTTCTTTCGATCTCGTTTCCCAAATCCATTTCATCTCGTTCTCACTGCAGGTCTCATCATGTTCATTTCCTTACAGTTAAAGAGAAGAACTTTGTACCTTTCATTTCATGATAGGTAATTACAGTTAAAATTTGTGTATCCCACGTTTAAATAGATATTTTATTTGACGACGCAACAATTTTTTCTCTCATGTTTTTATTCAAAACTTGACCCAATGTATCTTTTCCCAACAAGTCACTTATCAAGGTGTTTTTTTGTTTTTTTTAAGATTTTTTTTTTTTTTACTGTGGATCAACTACCCAAATAGTTTAACTCAACTAGAGACTATTTTTAATCCTTTCTCATCGCTTTTAACTTCATGTTTAAAAATATAAATTATGTATTTAACAGTCATACCCGATTTTATTTTACTATTGTTCATAATTCAGTCGTTTAGACTTAAGGTATATATAAAAAATAAAAAAAAAAACTGGACGATTTAATTGTGTAGAAACGTAAGCATTCTTTTCTTTTTTTTTTTTCTTTTTTCATTTTTTGGGTGGGGTGTCTTTTTATTTTCTTCGTTACCCTCGGGCTCGTTCCATAGTATTCTCACAATTATTCTGCCGAACTATACCTCTGGTGCCTCTAGTCTCAATGAGAATATTTATTTCCGTAAAAAAACAGAAAATGTGGCACAAGGCCTAAAAAGGTGGATGGGGAAAGGACGGTCATCATTTGTCTTAACTTTAAAACTTAGCTAGCCACAACCACTAACCCAGTCAAACAAAACAATATTCCTATCACCAAAACAACGCATTCATACTTACCTTTCTTACTACATCCACCAAAATACCTCAGTGTCTCATTTTGATTTTCCAAGCGTAGTTTAGATCTAGCACAAGGCCGGAATAAGGGGAAACCAGTGAGGATCGAACTCACTAATCAGTCGTAATTGTTTGAGCGAGACAAGCTTGCTAATCATTACACCACCTGGAGGTGACCGCCAGTCCCCATGAGGATACTGTCTTGCATTCACTGCTATATACGAGGATTGATATTATGTAGCAGTTGCGTACACATTTCTTTGTTTCTAATGACATTTTCCTTATTTTTGATACTTTGTAAAAATTTGTAAATTACTTTCTAATACTTTGTGTTAACCAATACGATTTCCGTACCAGTGCTAAAAAATAACCTTTTGTTCCACTACGACATGAATATTCCACTGGCGCTGAAAGAAAAAGGTTCAAATATTTTCGAAGTGCATTAGTGGAGCGACTCAGTGGTAGACACTCTCCTCCATGACACTCGTCTTGCCGTTGACAGACGACGCGACCACCCCCCGACGCCTAACAGCACAAGCGGAAGGAAAAACTAAACTATTTGTGTGGAATTTCCGAAAACAACTTCGGTTGGGATTTGAAATCGACATTCCAATTTCAGTTTTGACTGCTGACCATGGCACCAGGTCCAGTTCCAATTAGGCAAAAGAATGCAAAGAAAAAAAATAAAACAAAACCAAAAAAAAAAAAAAAAACGCAAATTTTAAAAAAATAAAAAAAAAATGGTTAAAGAACTATAATTTCTGGGCATATGGACGTATTAAAAGGAAAGCACGAACAGAACAGACAAAGAAAGGATAAATATTGATAGCCATAAAAATAAACACGATAATGGAGTTAATAATGGAGTTTAATATTCCCTCAGCACAAAACGCACTTGCTGATACGGCAAAACCAGTGCTATATTTAGAATGCGATGGCTGATTACGTGCTTGATGAGGAACACATTACGTGGTATATTCATTGTTACGATTGTAAGCTGTATCTTCCTTCAGATATTCATTCTATTATTATTATTATTATTATTATTATTATTATTATTATTATTATTAGATTTATAAATATTATTATTACTGTTTATATATACTTACTGTATTATTTATTATTATTTATCTATTTAATTACGATATATTCTTCTTAGTTCTCATTATTTTCATTTGCTTATTTATTTTAATATTTATCATATTTATCAAATCCATTATCAATATTTATCTGTTTATTTTATTTTTTTAATATTATCAATAATTTTATTAATTCTTTATTATTATTTATATATCTATTTAATATTATTGTTATTAGCCAAATACGTTGAAAAACTGATTTTCTTACGATCACCGAATGTTAAGCAACGTCGCGTCAGTACTTGGTACAAGTTCGTAACAGCCAAATGCGGGGTGCTCAAAAGAAATTTTTACCAATTATTGTATTTTTACAGGGTTTTCTTTTAACAAATATATAAAAAAATATATATATAAGAAAGAAAATCTATCAATTTTTTTTGATGTTCTTGCCGCCAATCCAGTTGGCGGACTTTGAAAAGTTAAGGCTACATTGTAACCCCCCCCCCAAAAAAAAATTGTCTCTGCTACGACCGTATGTGAGACTACCATGATGTGGGGGTTGTAAAATAGACAACGGCTCGAGATTGGAAACAAGAGAGCCAATTTCGAATTGCCGTCAGGTTGGTTATATAAACTTAGGCCCAAATACACTTGGGAAATATCCAGATCTTTCTTTTCCCCTCCTTACAGGACTTCTATCAGTAAATCATTATTATCTAAAAAGAATTCTTACAATGTAAAAATATTTTTTGGCATTAATTAATCTGGAAAATGTTGATAAGCCGTGGAAAAAATCAGTCAATCAATTATTATTATTTATTTTGTGAAGCAGAATTGTATTAATTTCAATATTATTTCAATATTATTTCAATATTATTATTATTTATATATTTATTTAATTGTTCCTTATCATTATTCATTTATTTAATAATATATATATATATATATATATATATATATATATATATATATATATATATATATATATATATATAAATATATATATATATATATATATATATATATATATATATATATATATATATATATATATATATATATATACATTTCTTTGGGCGATATATATAATATACATTTCTTTGGCCGATACCATTCGTAACACGTATGGGTCTTCGATTGCTGATCATTTTTTAAAGAATCCAACTTGTGCGATGGATTTCAGTGTGAACTAGTTTTCCGTTTTGGCCAGTTCGCACTCACTTTTCCATTTTAAGATGTTGGAGTCGCTTTACATCAGGTCCAGGCAACCTGCTCTTTGCAAACAAAGAGATTGTTTGCTTGGACTTGCTCTTCTGCGATTCTAGCAGCTTGGTTGGTATAATTTTAATTTTTTTTCCCTGTCCATTCATTCATGTCACCCATGACAGACTTTTTCTTTTCCTCATAATCTAAATTCCCCGTTAACGGTTTTGACGAGAGGGGACGAAACCGGTCGACTGGTGTGTGTTTTATTTTAAACTTATCATGGCCTACAAAAAAACATTTCTAGTTTTTAATGCCTTAATACATATATATATATATATATATATATATATATATATATATATATATATATATATATATTAAATTATCATTTATCTATTTATTTTAGTATTAATATTAATAAAAAAAATTTTATTATTGTTATTGTTATTATTATTATTATTATTATTGTATGTGGTGTAATCTTACCAGGGAGAAATTTATAATTTGTTAGTTTTCGAAATTCTATTTTACTAACATTGGAATTACATGGGCAATTAATATCAATAATCTTGCGGGTTCCATCATCATCATCGTCATTATTACTATTATTATTATTATTATTATTATTATTTCTGCTATGGACACACTACCTACCATGTCTGCGGAAAGACCTAAGGCAGGTCGTGGTGTGTTGTTATGGCCACATTTCATGTTAATTTTTTTTTTTTTTTTTTTTTTATCTCCGATGAAGTTGCTAGCGTTACATAGACAAAGTTCTCCTTAGTGTGTGTGCTGTACTTAATAAGACAATTTTCTGTATGTCTCTTAAGCTGGGGTTTCCAGGGATTCTTTCAGTGTGTTGTTTTGTTCCATTTTTTATAATTCCAAGTGCACCTATTACCACTGGTATTATTCTTGTTTTCAATTTCCACATTTTTTCTATTTCTATTTCCAGGTCTTTGTATTTTGATAGTTTTTCAAATTCCTTGGTTGCTATGTTACAATCCGCTGGACAAGCCATATCAATTAGTAGGCAAGTTTTTTTCTTTCTGGTTTTTGACAATAATGTCCGGCCTATTTGCTTCAATTTTTCTGTCTGTGTGGATGGTATAATCCCATAGAATGGTGACATCTTCTATTTCTGTAACCGGCGCTGGCCGATGTTCATACCAGTGTTTGCTTACACATTTTCCAAAGTGTTTGCACATTGTCCAGTGTAAGTATTGCCCCACTCTATCGTGACGATTTTTATATTCATTTTGGGGCAAGTATAGAACATCCTGAGATTAGATGGTCTATTGTTTCTTGGTATTTGTCACAGAACCTGCATTTTGGATCCACATTATTATGTATGATATTTGCCTGAAAATTCCTAGTGAAAAGACTCTGGTCTTGCGCTGCAAGAATAAAGCCTTCAGTTTCAGATTTTAATCCAGATGCTCGTAACCATCGATGAGTATTAACTTTATCAACATTGGGTTTATTTGCACGTTCTGGATATTGGCCATGCAGAGGTTTGTCTTGCCAGCGTTGTTTCATCTGTTCAAGGGCTTTATCCTTGGCTTTCTTTTTTCATATCTTTTGCTGCAATAGTTGGTTCTTGGCTTCTGTTTTGATTTACTACAGAATCTACTAAATGTAAATGTTGTTTGTATTTACTGCCTTCTTTTTATTATTGAATATTTTTTCTTTCTGTTTTCATGTTGTTTCACTAATTTTATCATCCAGTCATTTGTTGTTTCCATGTAAGTTAGTAAGCCAATAGTTGTTGTCTTGTATGACAATTCTAGCTGAATAAGACCTCTTCCACCTTCTTTACGGGGTATGTATAGACGGTCTACATCAGCCTTTGGATGATGCATCTTATACTTAGAAAGAAGCTTTCTTGTTTTAGAATCCATTTGTCTGATGTCATTTAGAGTCCAGTTCAAGATGTTGAAACTATATTGGACCACTGGGATGGCAAGGTTATTAATGGCCATAATTCTGTTCTGAGAATTCAATTCAGTTTTTAATACCAGTCGTACCCTTCTATAGTACTCTTTACGCACTATTTCTTTCATTTTCTTATGGTGAATTCCTTCACTCTCATTTACACCTAGGTACTTATAAGCTTCTCCTTGTTCTAAATCTTTTATTGTTACAGCAGGGTCTAAACTAATAGAGGAAGTTTGTTGTAGCGATCCTCGTAAAACTGTAGCTTTAGCACATTTATCCAAATTGAATTTCATTCCAATGTCTTCACTGAAGCATTTTACAGTTTGCAGAAGACCTTCCAGCTCATTGTCATTCCTAGCATACAATTTTAAGTCATCCATGTAAAATAGATGGTTTATTTTCTTTTGAGCTATTTTGTAACCGCATTCTGTCTTGTTAAGTTGGCTGGTTAATGCTATAAGTGATATGCAAAATAATAAAGGAGACAAAGAGTCACCTTGAAATATTCCTCTATTGATGTTTATTTCGCCAGACTTATAGGTTCCATTTTTATGATTGAGGTAAAGTGTAGTTTTCCATATCGACATACATTGTTTGATGAAATTGATGATAACGGGTGATACCTTGTACATACTTAAAGACTTTAAGATCCAGGAATGTGGTACACTATCGAATGCTTTACGATAATCTATCCAGGCAATACTAAGATTTTTTTTTCCACGGAAGCAGTTTTCCAGGATCATCCTATTAATAAGTAATTGGTCTTTACATCCGTAGCAGCCTCGTTTGCACCCTTTTTTGTTCAAGTGGTAGTATGTCATTTCTTTCCAAGAAGAAATATGTCTGTTTTGTTAAAATAGATGTTAACAGTTTGTATGTTGTTGGAAGACATGTAATTGGTCTATAGTTTTTCGGAATATTTGTGTCACTATTTTTGGGTAGAAGAAAGGTAACTCCTTTGGTCATCCATGCAGGAATTTTAGTTGGATCGGTAACCATTTCTTGAAGTTCTTTGGCGAGTTTTTTTTGTGTGCTGTATTTAAATAATATAGCCAGAAGTTAGAATTTTATCTATTCCTGGAGATTTCCAGTTGTGTGCTTTTTTCAGTGCACATTTAACATCTTCTTCTGTGATTCCCGCCCATGTCTGTTCTGGTTTATTTTTCATTCGTTCTAACTCTTGCGCAATCCAATCTGCCTCTTCGTTGTGTTCTTTAGGGCAAGCCCATATTTTTCCCCAGAACTGTATAACTTCTTCCATTTTAGGGGGGACTGTCACTTCAATTCTTTGTTTACCTATTTCCCTGTAAAATTTCTTTGCATCGGTTTGAAAGATCTTGTTCTGTCTATAGAATCTTGATCTTTTCTCGTAGCGTCTTATTCTTTGAGCCTTCAGTTGTATTGTTTGCTTTATTTTTTCTTTAGTTGATAGGACTTCATTTTCATTCCTGATATTGTATTTTCTTTCGACTCTTCTGCCTTTTCTAGTTCTTACATTTACTCCTCTTGCTAGTTCATCGAGTACTGATAATTCACTTCTAAGGTGTTCAATTTCTTTTTCTATTTTTCTTTTCCAAGGTGGATCTTCATGTCTGTGAGACTGCCTTTTTTTTACTTTTGATGTTCAGTTTATTTGTTGCTGCTATTGCTGATGCATATATTGCTTCATTGAGATTTATATGAGTGTCTTCTTCATCCAGAATCAATTTGAGTGCTGCATTATAGAGCTTAATAGTTTTGAGGTTATGCTTTGTTGGTTGTAATTTTGGGAGTTGTTCTCGTTCCTCCATTGCAATATTCTGTATCTGACTTATATGGCTCATGATTTCATCCTTGGCTTCTTGTATATTAATCTTGTTTTCTGTGAAATAATTCTGTTCGATGAATTTTGAACTCGTTTTATTACCGTCTTGTGACTGACTAAGATCATACCTTTCCAACATTTCTAAATTTTCAGCATTATCTTCACAGTGATTTGTGTGTATTTCGGTTTTTTCATTATGACCTGAGGCTTGTGTGATGTTATTACTTTTTTTTTCCCGATTCCGGTTCCTTTTCATGTTTTGTTGGTTCATCTATTCTTGTTGCAATTCTTTTTATTTCATTAATTTCAGCCTCTGTCAATCGGTTATTTCGCATGATGTCCCTTCTTACATTGGCTAGTTTATTTTTGTCTATGTACTTTCTAATTGTTTGCCCAACCTTCTCTCGCCAAATGTCATATGTTTGGCGAGTGATGTTTTTCTGAGGTTTGAGTAACGCTTCATGGAATGCAGTCATAACAACTTTGTACTCCTCACGAGACCATTTTATTTTTCTTTCCTTAAATTTACGGTTATGGATCTAGCTGGAGAATTTACAGGACCATCATTAGGATTATCCTGGTTGTGGGGACCTGAAGATTCATTCTTTGTGTAGGAGTTTGTTCCTATGGCAGATTTTTCGACCTCAGGTAGGTTCCCTCCTGAAGGACGGGCTCCCTGTTTATCCACTGGAAGAGCCATACTGGACGTTTTGTTTCTATTTTAATTTTCATATTAATCCCACGAGTGACGCACGGGTCCAAAAGTCCACCCAAAGTTGCCCGGCACGTTGAGTAACGGTCTTTTACAGACAGGGTTCCGAAGCCTGTAGGGGATCGTTCGCGACCTCATAACGCAGTAGCCATTCACCTCGGCACGATTAACACCTTGAGTTGCGGGTTGTTGTTCGGAGTTTTCCTTCTCCTAAATGGGTTGCCAAGCAACAATAGACAGAGACACGATTGGAAATCAAAGAGAATGACGCTGGTTAAAAAAAAAAAAAAAAAAAAAATTTTATTTCGTTTGTCTTTGCTGTGAAATTTAAAAATAATTTATTGGCCCATCTGTAAATTCCACGATATTCCTTCTTAGAAAGATTGCATTTTCTTTTCATAAATTCATAAAATGTAATATGTAAATGTAAATTCCGTTATTTTTTTAAAGTCGTTGAAAATAGCGTTGTTTAAAAAAAAAAAAAAAAAAAAAAAAAAAAAGTTTACATTCGTTTGTCTTTGCTGTGAAATTTAAAAATAATTTATTGGCCCATCTGTAAATTCCACGATATTCCTTCTTAGAAAGATTGCATTTTCTTTTCATAAATTCATAAAATGTAATATGTAAATGTAAATTCCGTTATTTTTAAAGTCGTTGAAAATAGCGTTGTTTTAAAAAAAAAAAAAAAAAAAAAAATGAAATCCTTCTAAGAAAGAACATCGTAGAAATTGTATTGTTTTTTTTACTGTAATGTTTTTTTTGCGGGGTGGATATTGAAAACTAAGGGATATGTGAATGAGAAAAATTAAATAATTGATTAATCTATCAGTATTATTTAAAGGAGAACCAAATAAATTAAATAATAATAATACGAAGAAAAATTCATGCTTACGCTAAAATAGTAAAATAACAAAATTTCATATGCGTTAAAAAAAAAACTTGGAAGAAACAGCCGCTCAACGAAACAAAACATCACTACACTAGAGAGTATTTATATTAAATTTTTTTTTTTTTTTTTTTTTTTTTTTCCATCACTAGTCCTAGTAACAAAAATAATTGTCATAAAAAAAATTAAAAGTTTACATTCGTTTATCTTTGCTGTGAAATTTAAGAATAATTTATTGGCCCATCTGTAAATCCCGTTATTTTTCAAAGTCGTTGAAAATAGCGCTATTGAAAAAAATACGCAATCCTTCTAAGAAAGAATATCGTAGAAATTGTATTGTTTTTACCTGTCATGTTTTTTGTTTTTTGGGGGGGATATTGAAAACTGAGGGATATATGAATAAGAAAAATTAAATAATTGATTAATCTATCAGTATCATTTAAAGGAGAAACAAATAAATTAAATAATAATAATACGAAGGAAAATTCATGCTTACGTTAAAATAGTAAAAAATAAAAAATTTCATATGCGTAAAAAAAAACGTTACGTTTGGAAGAGCTTCTAAAACACGTCATTCTCGTTGTAATCCCAACCGCGTCTCTTATTATTATTATTATTATTATTATTATTTCTGCTATGGACACACTACCTACCAAGTCTGCGGAAAGACCTAAGGCAGGTCGTGGTGTGTTGTTATAACCACATTTCATGTTAATTTTTTTTTTTTTTTTTTTATCTCCGATGAAGTTGCTAGCGTTACATAGACAAAGTTCTCCTTAGTGTGTGTGCTGTAACTTAATAAGACAATTTTCTGTATGTCTCTTAAATGGGGTTTCAGGGATTCTTTCAATGTGTTGTTTTGTTCCATTTTTTTTAATTCCAAGTGCACCTATTACCACTGGTATTATTCTTGTTTTCAATTTCCAAGATTTTTTCTATTTCAATTTCCATTCGTCCTTGTATTTTGATAGTTTTTCAAATTCCTTGGTTGCTATAATTACAATCCGCTGGACAAGCCATATCAATTAGTAGGCAAAATTTTTTCTTTCTGGTTTTTGACAATAATGTCCAACCTATTTTGTTCAATTTTTCTGTCTGTGTGGATGGTATAATCCCATAGAATGGTGACATCTTCTATTTCTGTAACCGGCGCTGGCCAATGTTCATACAGTGTTTGCTTACACATTTTCCAAAGTGTTTGTGTTGTCCAGTGTAAGTATTGCCCCCATTTTTCGTGACGATTTTTATATTCATTTGGGTCATATAAGAACATCCTGAGATTAGATGGTCTATTGTTTCTTGGTATTTGTCACAGAACCTGCATTTTTTATCCACATTATTATGTATGATATTTGCCTGAAAATTCCTAGTGAAAAGACTCTGGTCTTGCGCTGCAAGAATAAAGCCTTCAGTTTCAGACTTTAATCCAGATGCTCGTAACCATCGATGAGTATTAACTTTATCAACATTGGGTTTATTTGCACGTTCTGGATATTGGCCATGCAGAGGTTTGTCTTGCCAGCGTTGTTTCATCTGTTCAAGGGCTTTATCCTTGGCTTTCTTTTTCATATCTTTTGCTGCAATAGTTGGTTCTTGGCTTCTGTTTTGATTTACTAAGAATCTACTAAATGTAAATGTTGTTTGTATTTACTGCCTTCTTTTATTATTGAATATTTTTTTCTTTCTGTTTTCATGTTGTTTCACTAATTTTATCATCCAGTCATTTGTTGTTTCCATGTAAGTTAGTAAGTCAATAGTTGTTGTCTTGTATGACAATTCTAGCTGAATAAGACCTCTTCCACCTTCTTTACGGGGTATGTATAGACGGTCTACATCAGCCTTTGGATGATGCATCTTATACTTAGAAAAGAAGCTTTCTTGTTTTAGAATCCATTTGTCTGATGTCATTTAGATCCAGTTCAAGATGTTGAAACTATATTGGACCACTGGGATTGCAAGGTTATTAATGGCCATAATTCTGTTCTGAGAATTCAATTCAGTTTTTAATACCAGTCGTACCCTTCTATAGTACTCTTTACGCACTATTTCTTTCATTTTCTTATGGTGAATTCCTTCACTCTCATTTACACCCAGGTACTTATAAAAAAAAATGTTCTAAATCTTTTATTGTTACAGCAGGGTCTAAACTAATAGAAAAGGAAGTTTGTTGTATTGATCCTCGTAAAACTGTAGCTTTAGCACATTTATCCAAATTGAATTTCATTCCAATGTCTTCACTGAAGCATTTTACAGTTTGCAGAAGACCTTCCAGCTCATTGTCATTCCTAGCATACAATTTTAAGTCATCCATGTAAAATAGATGGTTTATTTTTTTTGAGCTATTTTGTAACCGCATTCTGTCTTGTTAAGTTGGCTGGTTAATGCTATAAGTGATATGCAAAATAATAAAGGAGACAAAGAGTCACCTTGAAATATTCCTCTATTGATGTTTATTTCGCCAGACTTATAGGTTCCATTTTTATGATTGAGGTAAAGTGTAGTTTTCCATATCGACATACATTGTTTGATGAAATTGATGATAACGGGTGATACCTTGTACATACTTAAAGACTTTAAGATCCAGGAATGTGGTACACTATCGAATGCTTTACGATAATCTATCCAGGCAATACTAAGATTTTTTTTTCCACGGAAGCAGTTTTCCAGGATCATCCTATTAATAAGTAATTGGTCTTTACATCCGTAGCATTATTATTATTATTATTATATTATTATTATTATTATTATTATTATTATTATTATTGTTGTTGTTGTTGTCATCGTCGTTTTTTGTTTTTTGTTTGTTGTAGAAAATCCACCTTTTTAGGACAGATTGTTGGCATATATAATTAAATGATTTCTTGTGAAAACAAGTTAATTTAATATGCCAACAATTTGGTATGTTCCATTTCATTATTATTATTATTATTATTATTATTATTATTATTATTATTTTATTTCTTTTTGATTTCTGGCGTTTACACATTTCTTTCCGGCTCCCGCCCAGGGACCTAAAGTTAGAAATGGCGTCATGACACTTTCCACTGACAGAAAAAAAAAAAAGAAAAAAAGAATTAAATTACATAGATAAAGCCCTTCGTAAGGTGTGGGCTGTACTTGTCAGAACAACTTCTTGTATCTCCTTGAGGCATGGACTTCCAGGAATCCCTTCAATTAGTCTACTGCAATCTTTTCCAACCAGTCCTAGGGCCCCAACTACAACAGGGATTGTTGATGTTCCCATATGCCACATTTTCAAGATTTCTATTTCAAGGTCCTTGTACTTTGACAACTTTTATCTTTAAAGATACATTGCAGTCAGCAGGGACTGCCATATCAATGAGGAGGCATCGTTTTTGTTTGTGGTCTTTAATAACAATATCTGGCCGGATGACCTTGATTGTTCTGTCAATGTGTATTGTGTAGTCCCATAGAATTGTAAAAGGCCCTATCTCCGTAACCGGGTCTGGGTGGTGTTCATACCAGTTTCTTTCAGTTTCCTTCCCGAAGAAGTTGCAGATTTTCCAGTGCAGATATTGGCCCATTCTGTCATGTCGGGTTTTATATCCAGTGGGTGCCAACACCGTACAACATGATACAAGATGATCAATCGTTTCTGGATATTTATCACAGAATCTGCCTTTTGGGCTGACACAGTATTTTATTATTATTATTATTATTATTATTATTATTATTATTATTATTTGTGTGTGTTATGTTTCCTGCTTTGTATCCTATAGAGTCGAGTTCAAAATATAGTCTTTAAGCCCTATGGAAGAATTGTCTAATTGATAGCATATTCTTAGCATATGGGATGTTCTTAGTAGGCCGATTTTCTGGGGAGATTTTATCTTGATGTTACCAAAAACACTGTTATTAAAATTGTTCATTCCTTTTCTCACGATGCCCAGAGCTTTGATTACTATTGGTACAGTCTCGGTCTTCATTCTCCCCATCCTGCTGCCATTATTCTTCAAGACCTTGTATTTGGACAATTTCTCGATAATTTTTATGGAGGTGTTTCTCTCAAAGGGTACTGCTATGTCAATAAGCATAAACTTCCTGAATTTCTTTTCTTTTATATTACTATCTCGTCTGTCAGTTTGAATTAGCATGTCCCAGACGATAGTTAAATCGTTATTTTGGATAACTCTGTCTGAATGGTGTTCATACCCGCTTCCAGCGGTTTCGATTTTGTGCACATATGTGGCTACCGTGTTACGTCTGTGGGTATATACATTTTTTTGCTAGTTCATCATTATTATTATTATTATCATTATTATTATTATTATTATTATTTTGGAGAGTAACCTATGTTAGGCCTGTACCCTCAAGCTATGGACAAATAGCAGGATAGACCAGGTTCTATCGACTTGGATGGCAACTGGTCTACCGGAGAAAGAAATGGCAATCAACTGCGTGAAAAAAAATCTGCCTCGTGAGTCATGTATTGAAAAGATACGTATTCGCCTACGCGTGTATCACACATGGCACATAACTGACTGACTCAAATTTGTGGTTTCAGTAAAGAATCTTAAGAGATATAACCTTAAAAAAAAGAAATACATACTGTAAGAAGCATTAGCGTCACGACACACTGCTAAATTCATGTGCATCTAGTTATCGATTTGAATAATCATATATACATATCAACCTGCAAAAAATACAGACAGAACATTTGAAGAAAATTAGAGAAAGTAAATACAAATGGAAACCTGTTTTAGTTTTTCTTCTTCTGCTTCCCTTTCTTTACTTCATGCGTGCTTATGTGTGACACAGAGAGAGAGAGTCTGAGCGTATAGAGTGCATCCTAATAGTATATCTATATCAATAATACGCTTTCACTGTAATAATTATATATAAGCTCACTGGACAAATATTTACAGCGGAAAACGCATGTTCGAAGATGCCAAACCTTGCACAATGCGTGTTAAGAAATATTGTGAAAAAATATTCATCTAAAACATGTTCAGTTGATGTAGTCCTGAAGTATCCATTTATAATACGTATTTTGATTCCCCAGATTTTCAAATCTGAAATTAGGTGTGCATATATAAATAAATATATATATATATATATATATATATATATACATCTTTATATATATATATATATATATATATATATATATATATATATATAAATATATGTATGTATGATATATATATATATATATATAATATATGTATGATATATATATATATATATATATATATGTATGAAATATATATATATATATATATTATATGTATATATATATATATATTATATGTATGATATATATATATATATATGTATGATATATATATATATATGTATATATATATATATATATATACATATATATATATATATATTATATATATACATAATATATATATTAACTGTATAATGTATAATGTATTATATATATACTATATATATTATATATAATTTATATATATTATATATATCATATATATATATATATAATATAATTTTATCTCTCTCTCTGTATATATATATACATTGCTATATATATATATATATATATATATATGTATGATATATATATATATTATATGTATGATACATTTATATTATATGTATGATATATATATATATATTATATGTATGATATATATATATATTATATGTATGATATATATAATATATGTATGATATATATATATATATATGTATGATATATATAATATATGTATGATATATATATATATATTATATGTATGATATATATAATATATGTATGATATATATATATATTATGTATGATATATATATATATATATTATATGTATATATACACATTATATATAATACATATTATATATATGTACAACTGTATATTATGTGTAATGTATACATTATATATATATTATATATATATTATATATAATTTATATATATTATATATATAATATATATATATATATTATATATATCATATATATATATATATAATTTTACTCTCTCTCTCTATATATATATATATATATATATATATATATATATATATATAAATATTATACATATATATATATATATATATATATATATATATATATATATATATATATGTTGCAGACAAAAGTTTGGCGCCACACTGCAGTTTTACAAAACAAAAAAAATCGCCATAAGATGCGATGTTTATATATATATTTTTAGATTAAAAGATAAAATTTTACTAACTGCACTCTATTTGCTTTAATTAAAGAGGAATACGTGGAAGGGCCCCCGTAGTATGTTACCTAACGAGAAGGTCTACCCATAGCCTGACGGAACCGAGTCCGGATTTGAATTCAGAGTTTTTCCTTCTCCAAGACTAATGAAACCATTTTATCCTGCTATTTACCCATAGCTCGGCGCGAGTGGTGGGAGAAGAAGAGGATTTATACCTTTCCCACGTAAGTGTATATAATTGATCTGATTGAAGTTCGAACATGGCTCTCCGATTTTTCAATCTGAGCCGCCATCCCTTGCTCCAAAATTCATGAGTAATATAATAAGAAAAATGAAATAAATAAATAGAATGGTTTTCTTTTTCTGCCAGTGCGTCCCTAAAAGCCGTTGCACACGGCGTCACGTTAGACTATTTCAAACTCCCAGATTTAAAAAGAATACGAGGATGTAAACAAATGAATCCTAACTAACACATAAAACGCTACATTAATTCTTGAAAATGTCTGCGATGGCGAAATCGAAAAAAAAAAAAAAAGAAAAAAAGGAATATGAACTTTGGACAATTTGTCCAAAACGAATAGCAAATTATTCGAAAATTTAAAAAAGAAACAAACAAAAAAAAACAATAAAAAATGAAGCAGACACACTTTGTATCTTTTTAATCAGACTAGTTGGGATTAATATTTGCTGTCTAAATATAAGATATTCATATGCATATATGCATGAATAAGTTATATTTAGCCAGGAAATATTCCTCTGTTTGTTTCGCTCTATCTATCTATCTATCTATCTATCTATCTATATATATATATATATATATATATAAACCCTAATGAGCCAGAGCCAGACAAACCTACCCAGGTTTCACCTTAGTGGATCTTCAGGAAAGCCATCTTTCCCTGACGATCCACTTAGGTGAAACCTGGGTAGGGTTTGTCTGGCTCCTAAATATATCTAGGTCTGCTCTACGGTTGTATTGGGCTCTTTTGTTAGTTAGTTGTTTACTGGTATCGGGTTTTTTTCTTGGGGCTTCAAACCTGCATCTGTGCGATTTTTTTTGACAGACTTTCATGTTTCTAGCTCTTTCTTTTTTCAAAACCTTCTTTTCCTTCGAGATTGACTTGATTGTTGGCAAATCAAAAATTCGAAGGTTTTTTCGAAACGAGCATAGTTACCTATATATATATATATATATATATATATATATATATATATATATATATATATATATATATATATATATATGTGTGTGTGTGTAATACGGTGTAAATTGTCACATTTTATATTATTAATTTCGCGCTTGCGCATTGCTTGTTTTTTTTTTACCTACTTCACAAATATGGTAGGGTCTGTTGGGCAACATCTTTGAGAGAAGAGCAACATGACGTAATTCACTCTCCCAGAAATTTTGAAAACGCATCCTGTACTCCTTGTCATTCGCGACGGAATCACCGATATGAAAGTGTTTGGGTAACAATATGAGGAGATTGCAGAAAAATTTGGTTGAGTCTAATGGAGATTACCAAGCTACGCTAGTTTGGAAAGCTCACTTTGATCGTTATGATAAGAAATGAACCCCGGAATTTTTTGGTCACAGACTCAGACTCGTCATGGAGGCCTACATCAATTGCTTGAGAAGGTAATGCTGCCCTGGGTCAAGAACGTGGCTGCTGGAAGGCACTATGTCTGAAAAAAGTAGACTGCACAGTTGCACATAAGCACGAGAACACAGCCATGGCTGTAAGACAATTTCCGCGACGCTATGACTCTTTACATTTGGCCGACTAACTCCCCAGACTGCAATTCCATTGGATATCTTGTGTGGTGCGCAGTTATCTAGCCGCACAGAAAAGATGCAGAAGATTCCAAAGTCATCTAGAGGCCGTGGTTGAAGTCAATGTCAATTTTATTGAATGAATTACTCTTTACTATTTCAAGGTATTTTTGTGTAATTTTGGTAAAGTTATCTGTTAGCATGAGATGTGTGTGTGTGTGTTATTTTCATTTTTGCGTAATTTAGACGCCACTTTATCCATCGGAAGCTGTATATATATATATATATATATATATATATATATATATATATAAAAGTGAACATAAAAGTCAACACTTAGAGGCGACAGTCTGTTTCATGCTATATGCAATCGTCAGGCCACATATGCTGTTATTTTTCTCGGCTATTTATATATAAACGGGTTAGTGGTGCATTGTGGGTATTCTATTATGGAGTTATTTTACCGGAAGTCGTTTGTTTAGTTATTTGGGTCAAATTATATTGCTTGTTTTTATTTTTTGTTTCTTATTTTATTTATTTATTAACGTAGTAAAAATCACTTATTTAACAGTTTTGTTTTGGTTTGAGAGTTTAATTAAAGCTATTTGTTCAATTTTCGGGTTGATTGTTGTGGTTCATTCTAGCTATTATTTTGGCGGGAACAGGTTTTAATTGATTGTCTTTATTTGGGATTGGTTTGTTTATTTATTTACTTGGATGAATTTAGGTCAATTTATTTTACTTGTATATTTGATGATGATGATGTTACACACACACACACACACACACACACACACACACACATATATATATATATATATACATATATATATATATATATATATATATATATATATATATATATATATATATCATCATCATCACAACCACAAAATTCATATTATTGTGCCTCGTTTACGTCCATCTTTAATAAAACCTCTTTGTTACATTCCGAAAATATGTTCTATTTTGTTTTAATCTGTATCAATGCAAGCAATTTAGAACAGAAACATTAGTAATGGGGATAATGAGAAATTAGCATTGAGGAGGACAGTGGATAGCGAGTGATATTTCATTTAAATTTTTGCAAATTTATGCTAGCTGGAAAACATGAAGCCGGGAGTTCCACAAACGAGAAGTGCGACATAAGAAACTGTCAACATAGATGTTACGGCCTTATCTAGCCAGCTCAACTATAAAATGATTAGATCTCCCAGCCAGTCTAGTATTGCGCCTAAAATCCTATCCATAGCGAACAGATCGTCCTAGCCATAGCAAAAAAGATCGTCCTAGCCATAGCAAAAAAGATCGTCCTAGACATAGCGCACAGATCCTCGGGACCATTACCATAAAATTATTTATAACAAAAAATAAAAGGTACATAGGGGAAAACTTGAAGCGATGGAAAAGTGAGTGAAGCCGAGCCGCCAGATCAGGACCAATAATATTGCTGATTCTTCTTTGGCATTATTCATATAAATATCAGTTGCAACGGGCCATATATAGCAGCAAAATTCTATACATGGAGGAATGGTAGATTTATAGACATGCAACACAAATTCCGGAGAGAAAAATCATCTCGCCCGATATAGCAGCTGACCTAGCCATGGATTCAATATAGACTCTCCACTTCATGTCAGCTGAGAAGCTTAGATCGAGGGGACACAACGAGTCACTTTCCTGGAGGATAGCATCAGCCATGCTGATGGAATGCTGAGAGGTGGGCTCTCTTGGGGTTTAGTGCCCTTCAAGAAGTGCTCTTTTCTAAGGGGTCATATATTGCGCCTGTGACAGGGAGAGCATGCGCTCAGTGTATCTGTTTATTTCTAATGACCTGGAATGTATTGGCTTTCGTACTGCCCACCTCAGTCGGTGATTAGCCAGCAGAAACTGAAACGTGATTATAAACACGTTCTCGAAAAGTTCTTTTTGATAATCACTTAAATGGTCCGATTAATTAGCACAATGGGTAAGTGGGTGCATGCATTGGAGTAAGAGAAAGCTAGTTTTAGTTTTATGGAAAAGATGTGCTATTTCGTAAGAAACAGACGATACGCGAGCTAAGACGTGAGGGAAAATTAAAGAGAATCGTGACAGATTATAGTTAAAAAAAATAAATAAAAGGAATGATGAGTAGGAATGTGGTTAAAATATAAAAGAAAGAAATCCCCCCCCAAAAAAAGGGGAAAAGAAAATAAAGATATTATCGAGTGGAATAAGTATACAGGGCAGTAAACGGAAGAGAGGAAGGGAAGAAAGAAAGAAAGAAAGAAAGAAAGAAAGAAGGAAGGAAGGAAGGAAAGACAGAAGGAAGGAAAGAAGGAAAGAAAGAAGGAAGGAAGGAAGGAAGGAAGGAAGGAAAGAAGGAAAGAAAGAAGGAAGGAAGGAAAGAAGGAAAGAAAGAAAGAAGGAAGGAAAGAAAGAAGTAAGGAAGGAAGAAAGGAAGGAAGGAAAGAAAGAAAGAAAGAAAGAAAGAAAGAAAGAAAGAAAGAAGGAAGGAAGGAAGGATGGAAGGAAGGAGGAAGGAAGGAAAGAAAGAAGGAAGGAAAGAAGGAAAGAAAGAAAGAAGGAAGGAAGGAAGGAAGGAAGGAAAGAAAGAAGGAAGGAAGGAAGGAAGGAAGGAAGGAAAGAAACAAAGAAGGAAGGAAGGAAGTAAAGAAGGAAGGAAGAAGGTAGGAAAGAAGGAAGAAAGAAAGAAAGAAAGAAAGAAGGAAAGAGAGAAGGAAGGAAAGAAGGAAAGAAAGAAGGAAGGAAAGAAGGAAGGAAAGAAGGAAGGAAGGAAGGAAGGAAGGAAGGAAGGAAGGAAGGAAGGAAAGAAAGAAGGAAGGAAAGAAGGAAAGAAAGAAGGAAGGAAGGAAGGAAGAAAGAAAGAAGGAAGGAAAGAAGGAAAGAAAGAAAGAAGGAAGGAAGGAAGGAAGGAAGGATGGAAGGAAGGAGGAAGGAAAGAAAGAAAGAAAGAATGAATGAAGGAAGGAAGGAAGGAAGGAAGCAGGCAGGCAGGCAGGCAACGAAAACATAACCGGAATACATTACATATAGACACTCGTTTTTTTACGAGTGACTGTAATGTATACCAATTATGTTTGTCTGAGTGGGATAAATAGTTGCGATTACATATTTGTGTACAGTTTCTCGTGTAACATAACGGTATATAAAATTTATTTGAGACCAATACGTAATTGACATTCATTCGTTTTACCCTAGTCCTTCCTTCCATTTTATTAAGATGTTAGTCCCTACGCGTAAGACGCTAGTGGCCCGCTTGCGAGCTGCCAATGGCATCATCAGCAGTCCTCTGATGGCAGCCGACTGGCCACCGGTGGGCTTCTAGCGGTCTGCCAGTGGTAACATTGCCGAGACGAATATACCAGCAGACCGACATTGGACCACCAGCGATAAACACCAGTGGCATGACACCCAATGTCAGAATGGTGGCTTGCGTGTATGGTAACGTAGATACAAGGTGTTGCAACAAAATCCGACACTTGACAAAAAGAAAACGAAATAGGCAATAAAAACCAAAGTTGTATATGCAGATACCCGACAGTTTGACGACTAACTAACATTTATCTCTCAACCCATTTCCAGGATGGAATATGTGCGCAGAGCAGCGGTAGTAGCTTCTTTTCACCTGCGGAAGTGATGGCCTGGTTTAGGTTCAAGTGGACCATTGTCATGGACATTTGGAGGATGTAGAAAGCGTTTGAGAACAAGGACTGCCAAATGAAAGACCACAACTATCGTTCTTCGGCAGTTAGGGCCGACGAGTTCGTCTCCGCCGTCAAGGAGGCAGTCGACAATGATGGAAGCCAGAGCTACGACACGATCACCGATGACATGTGCTGTCACAAGTTGACCATCTGCCGAACGATCAAGGAGGACATTAGTTACTCCTACCGAAAGTCTCACCGTATGCTCATCACGAATGCCTCCAAGGGATCGTCAAAGGTCAAGGAGGCAGCTTTGATGAACGAGATCGAAAACGAGTCCGCTGGGATGCTAGGGTTTTTTCTCCGATGAATGAATTTCATCCAGGACTAGACGAGCAACAGGAAGCACGACTGGTGGATCTTCAAAGACATCGAGGAGGTTCCCGCCGTGAAGTATACGATGTTTCCCTCCGACGTCATGGTACTTAGTGTCATCTCCAGCGTGAGGGACTTCATGCCGCCGTTCTTCTTTCAAAATGGCCTGAGAGTCAACGCTGAGATCTACCAGGAGGTGCTGAGGAGCGTGGTGAAGCCCAGGTTGGACAAGATCGCTGCCGGACGCCCCTCCGTCTTCCAGCAGGTCTCCGCTCTTGCACACAAGGCGAAGATGACCCAGGCGTGGCTGCTCAACAATGTTCCTCACCACTGGTCGCCGGACTTGTGGTCGCCCTCCTCACCCGACTGCAAACCCCTCCGTCTTCCAGCATGTCTCCGCGCTTGCACACAAGGCGAAGATGACCCAGGCGTGGTCGCCCTCCTCACCCGACTGCAAACCCCTCCGTCTTCCAGCATGTCTCCGCTCTTGCACACATGGCGAAGATGACCCAGGCGTGGCTGCTCAACAATGTTCCTCACCACTGGTCGCCGGACTTGTGGTCGCCCTCCTCATCCGACTGCAAACCCCTTGACTATTTCTTCTGAGGCGTGATCGAGGCCAAGACAAAGAAGCACGCCCACAACACTATCGACTCTCTGAAGGCTGCCATCGTGGTGGCGTTCGCCGCTATGGACAAGGGCATGGTCGCCAAAGCCTGTGGCTCATTTTGCGCCCGCCTTGAGATTATCGTCGTCGCCGCCGGCGGTTACATTGAAAAATAATTTTGTATGTAACTAACTGTTGCTAAATAAACTGTCGGGTCTCTGCATATACAACTTTTGTTTTTATTGCCTATTTCGTTTTCTTTTTGTCAAATGTCGGATTTTACTGCCACACCCTGTACTAATGTCTAAATTGGGGTATAAGAACTGGAAATATTATCTCTGTCTAACCATTCTAAATGTAGGAATGAATGAATGGAAATCTACGAAAGCAACAATATATAAAATATATAGCAGAATATAAAGAAGGAAAATAAAAAAGATTGAAATGAAAGACAGATGAATGAATGAAAACAAATGACTAAAAGCCGATAAAAATACTGCTATTATTTTAGACGTTGTTTACAGTCAGATCTATTTATGTTAAAGTAAATATAATATATGCCTCTAAAAATAATAAAAAAAATCTTGTAGATCCTCAGATATTGATTGCACTCTCCAAAAACTGATGTAAAGCGTAACGAAATGTTAACAGCTTTTCCCGAAACAATCATATTAAAAATTCGGTCAACCTGATTGAAAAACTAAGGGAAATAAATAAGACTGACAAAATAAGATAGATATTAAACCCCTTTACTGCTGAAAAATGCTTAAAACCAATAATTAATATAATCTAAATCTGCCGTCTCATCCACAATCACTACTATTTTAATATTTCGTAATAATTTTTTTTATAAACAACCAATTGGATTACAAATAGAGTCACCTCTAAGTTGTGTTTTCTAAGTATTTTCTTAGAATTTCTTCTGTCTGATCCTTTTCAAAATATTTTACCTAAATATTCAGTATACTTCCGATATATTGATTACGATCTATTAATTTATCCCGGTGGGATTCATTTCCCTAACCTTGTATATAATTAAAATACGTCGAACATTCGAAAGTATTTATTTATGAAATGGAAACAAACAATATTAACACTAGAACCCTAATCATGGGCATATAGTATCCGGTAAAGTTTTGCTTATTTTTAATTACAATTTTCAGTACCTGATTTTCTTACCTAAATATGTTATTCAGTTCCTATTAATGTTAACTCAAAGTACAAAGTTTGAAGTGCCTGCAAGTAAAATATTTCAAATAAAGATTTATATTTAATATTTTTTTCTTTTGATATTTTCACAATCGAGGATGATATACTCATGGTTAGTAAGTAGTGTAATTTTAATTGATGGTTAGTCTTCTAGGATTAAAGAAATCTTAAAAAACACCAGACACAGGTTACACCCTGGATAAGCTGCATAAATAGTTGAATAGAAACATTAATATATCTCTTAATATATCCCCGTGGCAATGATTTCTCTGACCTTGTAGATAATTAAAATGTGTCGAACATTCAATAGTATTTACTTATGAAGTGGAAACAAGTAATATTAACCTTGAACCCTAACAATAGTTATATAGTACCCAGCGAAGATTTACTTATTTTTAATTACAATTTTCAGTACCTGATTTTCTTACCTAAATAATATGTTTTTCAGTTCCTATTAATATTAACTCAAAGTACAAATTATGAAGTGCCTGTATGTAAAATATTTCAAATAAAGATTTATATTTATTATTTTTTGGTATTTTCAAATTCGGGTATGATACACCCATGGTTAGTCGTGGTGTAACTTTAATTGATGATTAGTGTTCTACGGTTAACCTCATGTAAATTTGGTTCTGGATGAAATTCTCTTCATCAGAGAAGAACCCTAGCATCCCAGCGGACCCGTGTTTGAGCTCGTTCAGCGAAGACGCCGCCTTGACATTCCTCGACTCCGCAGTAAAAATAACCTAAAACTAAATCTCTATCGCAAATCTACTCATACGAATATATATTCGTGGCCTAGCTAAAAAAAAAAAAAAGATTGATCATCGGGCTATATTAAGGGCACTCAGAAGAGGTAATCTTCGATATTTACATGAAAAGGAGAAATATATTAAATTACGTTTATATTCCTCCAGTAGCCTAATTAGTTCACATTCAAAGGATCGTAAAATATTTCAAAATAAAAAAGTGGATCTTTCTGACAAACCCAATAAATCAAAATATATTATTTTATCCGTCAAAACTATCACAATTACAACAGAAAAGAATGTATCTAAACACAACATTAAATTTGTTAAAACTCTTTCTAAAACACAAGACTTAATGCAAAACAAAATAATAATACGGCAAAAGTTGAAGGATCAATTTAGTCTATCACCTGTAATAATTGCCACTATCAATATATAAGTGAAACATCAAAGAATTTAAATAAAAGATTATAATGAACACAAAAGGGATATTTTACAAAACAACACATTCAATTCCGTAATGAGTCTTAATGTATTTTTTCATTTAAAAATGCTTCTCTAATTTAGAGAGTAAAATTTTTTTCTGAAATGAACATATTTAGAAATTGCTTTAATCGGCAGATCATCCACAGTAGATTTACATCCAGTTTCTTAGAAAATTTCCCATTTCTTGACAACGCTTCAAAAAAAAGCTGTACCTTGTTTCTCGCTTTTAATCGATGAAAGAGAGATTGCTGCCCAAGTACACAATTCAATATATATATATATATATATATATATATATATATATATACAGAAAGCCGACCAGAACACACTACCGCGGTTTCGACCTCTGCAGTCTCCTCTGTGGAGGGTCGTTTGTGGACCTTGTGGCACGTAGTGCACCAGGTCTCTGTATTCGGCCCCCTTCAAAAAGTGTGGATGGTCCTGCACGAAACCTTCACCAACTATATTCAAATCTCATGTGCTGTAGTTGGGCTGATGGTTTCCTAGAACTGATCTGCTTCGATATATATATATATATATATATATATATATATATATATATATATATATATATATATATATATATATATATATATATATATATATATATATATATATAGATAGATAGATAGATGTGAAGTCTGATCCCAAAATATCATTACTGTTACTATGGTAACGATGCTAAAGTACGCAGTGAAGCGGCTTATCACTAATTTAGCTTCAGTTCTATAAAAGCTTATAACTTTCTCGCTCACTTCCGTGTTTTATAGCAGTGCGTGTAAGGAAAGTGTGTAGAATGTGGTTGCCTCAGTACAACATAGAAAAGTTTTTTGAAATGGTCACAAAAAGTGACAACTCGTAGGTCTATGACTATGATATCGAAGCAAGGCTAAATCTTCGCAGTATAAGACCCGTACTTATATATATATATATATATATATATATATATATATATATATATATATATATATATATATGAGAGAGAGAGTGAGAGATAAATACATGACAGGTATGTTTTTAAATTGTTTGAAATAATTTGATGCACGTTGAATAATAATTGTAAAAACAATCTAAACATGATGCATTTGATAAAAGTAGATTTTTTTTCTATTATAATTAAATCATGTATTTTAAATGTTAAATGCCAATTCAGATTGCAATTTTCCTTTTTTAATTTTTTTAGGAATTTATTTTTAATATGAAATTTATATCGCTTTTTCATTTTAAAGCCATACATGTGTATCGAATCAATTCCTTTTAAAACATAAAGCACTGTAAATTATTAATCCAGTAAAATGTCCTTCTCTGTTCTGGGTACCCTCAGGACGTTGTTGCCCATGGGACTGCAAAACCTCCTGTTTTTGCAACTCTAACTATATTATTCTGTCTCTTTCATATCCTAGATATATTTTCGCATTTTCCCTAAGACTTCTCTGAATGTCTTATTGATGGATGTACTCTTAATAACGCCCTTTGACATGAACAATCTCAGGTGTGACTCATATAGTCAATCTATCATTACCGTCCTCGCTGTGACGATAATCTACATCCGATATAATGGTAAGAAGCGTGGAACCACCAATTAATGGCAGTTATTCCGAGGTCCACCTTCACCCGGGGTGGTAGCCCCTTTAGAGTTCTAGCTATGGTAAAATAGTGAATGTCATAGAAAACAAAACACTATGTAAGTATAAATATACACAATTATGGTAAAATTACCAAGAATACACATTTAGAATAAAATTACCAGCAATACATCTTCAAGCAAAATAACAAGTCATGCGGTGGCGTTCAAAATATATTTAGTTGTTGCCTTATAATTGTGTTGAAATTATTTATATTTCTGAATTAAATGACGCATATAGGTTCAAATATTAAACATAACGAACCAAACAACCAACATAAAAAAAAACTTAAAAGAAAATATAACTTCAAAAAAATACAAAATAAGATTTCACCTCCGCTATTAATTATGTCCACACAAACATGCATATGCACAAAAGTTGAATATCATCTACCATGTACACAATATTAAAATAGAATAAGATACCCCATATTTTTATTGCTTAAATTTTGTCATTAAATGACCCATGACGAGTTGATATGTCATTAAACAACAAAACAAAAATCATCGTTAGCGATGCTTAAAAATGGTCGATTAATGTTTTTCTCATTATCTACCATTTGTTTTCAATTTCCCTAAAACTTCGTCGTTGCTCCCATGGTGCTTCTGTAGAACGACATTTCAATCATCAAAATCATTTCTTGTGATTCTCCAGAACTCGCTGACATACAGGAGTACCGATATTAAATACCAGTTCCAAACTATTCATATTTTCGTTTCTCACGAACCTTTCTTCATTCTTAATAATTTCGCTTAGCTTTTCGAAAGTATCTTTTGCTATTACATTGGACCACCGAATTCTCCTTCCTTTCTGAAAAAAAAAAAAAACGACAGGCTGCAATTTGATATTCTTTATCCAAATATCAACTCCTCGTCTGTTTTGTCTTGGCAAAGAAAGAAACACTCAGTAGGCTTATGAGATTTTGTCACCATTTAATTATTAGGAAACACTGCGTGTCAGGCCTTTGCGTTTATGTAGTAATTAAGCGGGTATCATATTCTCCATCGTTTCACGTCATACTTTCCATTTAGCAAATCTTGCAGACAATAATACGATGACTACAATTGTTTAAATTGTTTTTCTTATAATATTGTAAACTACAATACTTCCAAAATCAAGGTAGTACCGTTTCATAGTCACCATTGGAACCCTTAATTTTCCCAATGCATTATCAACGGTTTTACTCTGAATAAGGCCCCTCACCTTTAACAAAATCTCCTGGTGGGACTCATACGTGCAATCCATCGTTAAACATGCTGAGAAAATATTCGCTTCCTTGGGAGGCGCCAAAAAATACCTGTGACAGTTACCCCGCTTGTACTGCCAAAAGCGCTCGGCAGGTTGCGCTCTTTTAACCTAGAAATAAACAATGGTTTCTCATTCAACTTCTTTTTCGTCATTTTAGCTATAGGTTTTAGAATGTAATCACACGTTAATATGAAGGCTGCCGACAAGGCCCCGTTCGTATTCCATTTGTAAGCTTCCACGCCCGCATATACACACACTTGTCTATCATATACTCTTGATGCACAGATACACACAAACAAACATATTCTTATTATAAGTTATTTGTTTTGATTTGTTTTACAGCATATTAAAATCAATGGGTTATTTAATGCCGACAATTTTTATTGCTGGTAATATCTTTTTTTCAAAAATGTATTGCTGGTAATAATATTTTTTGGGGAAAAATGTGTTTCTGTTATTAAATCTTATTTTTACACTTTAATAGTGTTTTTTCTTTGCTACCACCCTGGGTCAGTGTCGTCCGGGAAAGAGGTAAGAAGTAGTTCCACGCTCCTTAAAACCTCGTGATCAGAGGCCTTGCTGTCGGAATCACTTTTGTCGTCATACCCAGGACACTGCTGTAGTTTATCGTCATACCCTGGACACGATTGTAGTTTATCGTCATACTCAGGACACGTATGCAATGTATCGTCTTACTCAGGACGCGGATGTAGTTTATCGTCTAACCCAGGACGGGAGCTTTTAGGTATGATGTGTCTAAATCTACTGAACAGAGGCCTTGCTGCCGGACGTAGTTTATCGTCATACCCAGGACAGTTATAACTTGTTTAATGTTTTTCCTTTCGTAAGAAATTGTGTTTTTTTTCTATATTCATTATATTTGTCGCTGGCAAATCCAGATAATTCCATTCTTTACAGAATCCACTAGAACCACATTTCTACTGGTTCAAATCTTTTCCTCATCTGCAATGAGATTGTTCAGCATTTACTGCCATATAGGATGACTGATATTATATCACATTTCAGCACTTTTTTTCATTTTTCTAGTAATATTTTCCTGTTTCTTAATTCTTTGATTAGCTTTTGGAATGCGTCTTTTTTTTTCTATTCAAATGAACCTTCAGATTTTGGTGCGATTTTTCCGTTATCTGTTAAAACATTTCTCTTTGTTTTTCAAGATAAAGAGTGGGGCACTCTTTTAGTGGTGTCTACCTATGGGTGTGGATCTTGAGAAAATCATCTGAAAAATAAGGGTACACAGTAACAGAGGATGATGAAATGAGAGGGACAAAAGACTGTTCTAATACTTCCCAGCCTGGAGCCCCTTCTGTTTGCCTCGGGGTTCTTGATAAGCTCCAGAGGCGGATATGCAATATAAATGGCCCTGTTCTGGCATCTCGTCTCCAGTCGCTCTCTCACAGACACGCCGTCGCCTCTATCTGTCTTTTTTACAAATACTTTCATGGTAATTTCTCCGAGGATTTGTATTCGCTGGTTCCCAGACTTCCTGAATTCAAGCGCCCTACGAGGCTAGCATCCCGCTCTCACCCTTTCACTGTCGATACTACAAAATGTAGCCGTCTCTTCTACTCCAGTAGCTCGCACCTCTCGCCTGTGGAACTCCCTTCCCTATTCCAGTTTCCCTGAGAGCTATAATCGCCAACTATTCAAATGTAATGTCAATCGGCATCTCCAGTTGCCTTGATCTATCCACTACCCTTCTCCTCATCCTTTCTTCTATCACTCCTATCAGATCTTGCTCCAAAACTTCTGTAACCCCTTGCGTCCTAGTGGCTTCCCGACTTGCTTGGGGTGAAATGCTTTAAAAAAAAAGTGTACATATACTGTACATATGTCTCTACCAACAAAGCAAAAGGTAAAAAGAAAAATAAATACTTGACAAAAAACAAAACAAAAAAAAAATACATGAAATTTGCATAGTGTCTTTCGAAGTTTAATCTGAAATTTCAAATATGTCATTCTGTTTCTACATATAAGGCAACCTTTTTTTTTATTTCCATTTTCTCCATATATTTAACGTTGGTATCCTCAGAGTTACGGTAGAAGCACATTTCTGTTGTATCGTCTCTTCTTCATCTGTGAGGAGATTGTCCAGCTTTCACTGTTATACAGGAGAACTGCTATTACATGAAAAATTCAGTACCCTGTTCTTTGTTCCTTACCTTTTTATATGCCATCTCCTTTCAGGACGTAGGCGATCATAGCTCTCCACTTCTCTCTATCCTTTGTAGCTCTCAATAAGTTTCGTACCTCTACTCCCGCCCCCGTTCCTTCATTAACTTGCTTAATCCAGCTAGGTATGTCATGAGTTGCTTTCCCTTGTCTCTCTTTACCTCTATTCGACCTGTGAGTATCAGAATCCCCAGACCCTCCTTCCTCACTATATGTCCCAGAAAATTCAGCTGCCTCTTCCTGATGTAAACTATAAGCCTGCTCCTTGTTTGCATACTCTCTGAGACCTCATCGTTGCTCACGCGCTCAGACCATCTTATCCTCAGCTTCCTTCTGTAGAACCACGTCTGCGTTCCCTCGAGACTCTTCTTCATCTTTGAGGAAACCGTCCAATATTTGCTGCCGTAAAGGAGGACAGATGTCACATAACAGCCTAGTACTCTTCGTTTTTGCCAAAGATATGCCCCTGTCTTGGGATACTTTGCCCAGCTTTCGGAATGCGAGCTTGGCCATTCCAGTACGTCTACGGATCTCGGTGTCGCACTTGCCATCCTCTGTTTGTTTCGTAAAATTAATAACCTGTGTATGCTAATTATCTCCCTTGCTATATATATATACATAAATATGTTATAAAATCACTACGAAAATAGCCATTTTGTTTCAACACCCTCGGTCTCTTATCAAGTGATGATGTTGAAGATAAAATAAATGGTTTTAAAAGTTTCAGATTAATTAACAATCATTCGCTAGGGGAAAACATTGTTACAAAAGCTAGAATTTCCAATAAAAATCCAAGTATAGGAAGATTCAAAAGCTTGACAACGAAATCATGTTATAATAGCTATTCAGATCTTTAAAATACGTATACACCAATTAAACACTTGGACATATATATATATATATATATATATATATATATATATATATATATATATTTTTGTGCTAACTGCGTCTCAGTAATTATTTCGAAATGTCAGTTCTTATTAATATTTTTTTCTAATGAAGAGATTCACGCTTGAGAACTTGGTATATAATTTAATTAAAATTTATGATAACAATATCTCATCTTCCTTCAGCCTGTGATTGGAATCAGTTCTCATGCTTGCTAGGAGATTAGGGATCAGAAACATCCTGGCATAATCTTATATAAAAGAAAATTATTTATTTTTTATCTTGACAGCGGCTGAATTTTTTTTTCTGTTTGGGAATCTTTAGGTATTAAAACTTTCGGATACAAATAAACATGATCTGTGAAGGTATGTATATTGATGATTCTCATTTGGGACATATAACGAGAAAAGCCTTGGTGAATTTAACACTCACAGGACATACTGAAAGCCAGAGAAGTATAAGGAAAGAGTCTGAAAACCACTTAACGTGTTGGTCCCTGCTCTGCTATCACACCCCACAAAGAGGGAAGGTCAGTCTGTTAAGCGCCAGCTTTCATTGTTATACAGGAGAACTGCTATTACATATAAATACTTGACAAAAAATCAAAACAAAAAAAAAAACATACATGGAATTTAGATAGCTTCTTTCGAAGTTTAATCTGAAATTTCAAATATGTCATTCTGTTGCTACATATAAGGCAACCTTTTTTTTATTTCCATTTTCTCCATAACTTCATCGCTGCTGCCATATTTAACTTTGGTATCCTCAGACTTACCGTAGAACCACATTTCTGTTGTATCAAGTCTCTTCTTCATCTGTGAGGAGATTGTCCAGCTTTCACTGTTATACAGGAGAACTGCTATTTCATAAAAAGTTCAGTACCCTGTTCTTTGTTCCTTACCTTTTTATATGGCATCTCCTTTCAGGACGTAGGCGATCATAGCTCTCCACTTCTCTCTGTCCTTTGTAGCTCTCAATAAGTTTCTTATCTCTACTCCCGTTTGGGGCGAACATGTATCTTTAGATACATGATTGACAAGGCAGATTTTTTCCCGCAGTAGTTTACTATTTTTTTCTATGTAGAGTGGTTGCCAACCAAAGTTAAAAACCCAGTCTTTTCTGCTATTAAACCAATACCTGTGGAGGTGGGGAGAAGAGATGGATTCATGCCTTTCCCAAGGCTATTTGTGCGTAAGTGAACCTACCAAACACGACTGGAATTCGAACTCTCTGATTTCTCACTTTGGTCCGAAATCCATTGCACCACACGGCACAGGGAGGAATTAAAAGGTGCGGAAATTACTTAGTGCAAGAAAAGAGTAGTAGTCGTGGTGGGCAATTATTGCTCAAAACTTGAAAGTTCTTGGCATATTAAATAAGGGAAATTATTTTGTAAGGTTTTAAAAAATCCTCTACCAATTTTTCTAAGTGATCGGACTTTTTGATAAACTTTTTGAAAACAGAAACAGTGATTTTGTACATAATACCTCATCTCAGAAATATAGACAGATACTTGTTTGTTAATTTGAAAATTCAAAGAATTAAGAGGTCTTCCATTTTTTTTTTAATAACATGGAATTTTTGATGTAACGTGGAATACATTTTCTTCTAGTTGAAGTTTCTTCTGTGTGAAATATTTATGCGTTGAGAAATTTCAAGTTCTTCACAATTATCTGCAAAAAGAAAAGAAAAGAAAAGAAGAAAATATTAGAATTTAGCTTATTTCTACAATATGTAAATGGCAACTTTGAGAATTTCGGACATGAGGTCGTTCGGATATGAGATCAACTGTATTTAGATTTACGCATTAAATAACCCAGTTAGGTTGATACGTCGCTCAACAAAACCAACCAATTAATCTTAGTCATTCTGCCCGCAATTTTCCTAATGAACATCTTAATTATTCTCTGAATAACACCTTAATATATTGCTTTTTTCATCTCTATTTGAAGAGTGGAAGCTTTTCTCTCCTATATTCCTACAGTTTGCGATAGATAAATTGTCGTCTAATGTAGGCAAAAATGAAAATAATACTGACATCACATTTTAACAGATATATTTACCAAAATACTAAAGAGTAATTTTATTCAAAAAAATTGTCATTGGCTTTAACCGCGGCTTCGGAATCTCCTGCATCTCTTGTGGACAGTCTTCATGTTTAAGTTGGTGAATGCTGCCATAATGCGTAGCTACAATTCATCTTTTACTTATCACAGGGAGTTCTGCTGATCCCTGGCTCAACTGCACCCCACACATAATAATCACGATGGCCAGGTGTAAAGGGTGACGTGGTCGCAGAAATGGTCTGGAAACCATGATTGTTTTCTCCTGTTTGTGTGGCATGTTGCAGAGTCATAATGTCTTCCAGCAGCCATCCTCTTGACTTAGGGTAGCACTATCTCTTCTAGGGACTAATATTGGCCTCCGTGTAGAGTCTGAGGCCCTCACCAACAAATTCGGAAATACTTTTCTTATCAGTACGATCAGTGAGTATTTCGAGCTCTCGTCTAACTTCGTAATCACCATTAGACTCATCTAACTCTTCCCGAATTCTCTGAACTGCCTTCAGATTGACACCCAGAAATGTTCGTATTGGAGCTTCCAGCGCGAATGTCAAGCAGTACAGCATGTCGTTTTCAAATTTTTGGCGGGGTGAATTGCATCATGGTGTTCTTTTTTTTCGCAGACGTTGCCCAACTGACCCTATTATACTGTGCCGTTGACCAAACCAAAAGCCAGCAATGCGGATGCGCGAAATTAATAATATTAAATGGCGACAAGTTACGCATCGCAGCCGTGTATATTGGTAGATTTAAAATAGAGAAAAATTCTGACACTTAACATATATTGAAACAAAACAATTACAGTTGACCATTGATGACATTTCCAGAACAACGTAACAATAAACAATTTTTTCTAACCTCTGCCAGCCGCAATGATGGAGGAAGCATTAACTCGAACCATCGCCAGTGAGACACGCTGCAAGAGCCACTCCGTTTCGCGAAGCTTGTCCCTTAATCGAGAGGCCATCGCGCCAATCCTCCGAAGGAACGCCATCGAACGAGGGCCAATAACCCCTGAAGTCTCCACTGCTACAGGAGTAAAAAAAAATCTATCAGCAAGAGAAGAATATTTAACTATTTTTTTCATCTCTGCGTCCCGGGCGACGGATCCTGGCTCAACCGCGGACCTGATCAAATTACCGACCGAAAATGTATCCGCACAGGTCGCATCCCAAATCAATGACTTCCCCATTTTAAAAGGGATAATGGTAATGCCATCCGGCCGCTTTGCATCACCGCGGTCGAAGCCTACGGGTTCGATTTGGGAAGGGAACTCAGCTGCATCCAAACCTCGTTACATATTATTATTATTCATAACGTCATAACTTTTTTTCACACAAGGTATAAATGTGTGGTTTCTCTCTCGCATTTAAGCCTTTGTGGGGGACGAATTGTTTTCTACTTTACAGCCCCTCCCTCATAGACAAAATGTCACAAGCCTCTCGTTGCTTAGTCGCTGTTATCATAGGAGGTATTCAGACGAAATTCTTTCCTTACTTCCATCAGTTATATTCTTTGCGGCTAAGATTTGCCATGGAGCGAACAAACCTAATTCCCTTCCTACGTCATTGGTGAGATGTAAGTTACACCCGATTATCTTCGTCCTAAGAAGCACTGGTTTGCGCAACCGACATCTAATCATGACCTGTTTAAGACTAGGGTTAACTATTATCTTCCTCACATATCCACGCAAAAGCTGTGTCTCTTAAACAGTAATCCTCTACCTCTAGTGGCTCTCTTGCCTTGTACTAGGGGAATATCATTGTCAAGAGAAAAAAGTTTCAAAAATAATTTGATGCGAAAAAAGAAAAATTTCACTTGTAAAAAAAAAAAAAAAAAAATAATTATTATTGAACCCAAAATATATTTCGATCTTAAATAAACAACTATGTGTTGATAAGCCGTATATATATATATATATATATATATATATATATATATATATATATATATATATATATATATATATAATAAAAGGCTTAAACACTAATATTCCATGGTCGTAATTTATTCCATTGGAGTCGTAAATACGATCCAATATATATATATATATAACTCCGGCATCCCTACAAAAAATTGAACTTCTCAGGTATAATGCCGATTTTTTATGCAATGTTTAAACTAGGTGTGTTTGATGTAGACACTGGTGTTTTTTATCACAAAATTCCCATCAGTGAATTCTCTTGATCTCCCCCCGATTTACAACGTTTTGTAAACTTCAAAAGGATTTAAATTGAAATTTTAACAGATATTCACTTACTATCTATTATAGTTTTACATATTCTGCTGACAGTAATACAAAACATTCCATTCTGAAAGCACGAGACTTTAGTGATCAGAAAAGGAGCATAAGATACGGTTTCAAGTTAAAAACATTGACTGATACTCAATAGTCATTTAACTTTGCTCTTGATTTCTTTGCTCTTCTCTCTCCCTCTCTCTGTGATTTTCTTACTCTCTCACGTTATCATTATGAATTTCTCTCTCTCTCTCTCTCTCTCTGTGCTAAGCAGTATAAGGTTGTTCGTAACCATGAGTCTCCACAGCTTCCTATACTTGTTATTATACGTAACACGTGCTATTTTATGACAAGTCCATATATTCGTGGTATTTTCAACTGTGTTTTCAACTATCTTTAAAAAATTTTTAACTTCCTATTTTTCCCTACTTCTCCTTATCCTTTTTCTTCTTCTCCTTATCCTTCTTCTTCTTCTTCTTATCCTCCTCCTTCTTCTTCTTCTTCTTCTTCTTCTTCTTCTTCTTCTCCTCCTCATCCTTCTTCTTCTTCTTCTTCTCCTCCTCCTCCTCATTATCCTTCTTCTTTTTGTTATCATTCTTCTTCTTCTTCTTCTTGTTATCATTCTTCTTCTTCTTCTTCTTCTTCTTCTTCTTCTTCTTATCCTTCTTCTTCTTCATCCTCATCCTCCTCATCCTTCTCCTTCTTCTTCTCCTCCTTCTTCTTCTTCTTCTTCTTCTTTTTCTCCTCATCCTCCTCATTATCCTTCTTTTTCTTCTTCTTCTTGTTATCCTTCTTCTTCTTCTTTTTCTTCTTCTTCTTCTTCTTCTTCTTCTTCTTCTTCTCCTCCTCCTCCTCATCCTTCTTCTTATTATTATTATTCTTCTTCTCCTCCTCCTTATCCTTCTTCTTCTTCTTTTTATCCTTCTTCTTCTTCTTCTCCTCCTCCTCCTCATCCTTCTTCTTATTATTATTCTTCTTCTTCTCCTCCTCCTTATCCTTCTTCTTCTTCTCCTTAGCCTTCTTCTCCTCCTTCTCCTCCTTCTCCTTCTTCTTCTTGATATTCAGGTCCTGCAATGGATAGCAGCTCCTAATTAAAGAAAAAAACGGAGAGCCAAGTTCTAGTTCCTGTCTTCTTAGTAACATTCGCTTACAGGCAAACAACTTTGTAAAAGCTATGAATTCATCTTCCTCATTCATCTTAGTATGTGTATTAAGTGGTAGGGATAGAATAATAGAATAGCGATAAAATCTTCGAATAGGAATAGAATATAGAATAGGAATATAAATAGTAGAATATGAATAGAATAGCAGGAATAAAATAGAACAGTATTAAATATAAGACTTGCATAAAGAAAATAGTTGTTATACACAAAATTGTTAATGCAGTATCAATAGTAAAAAAGAAAGAAAAAATATTTTTACAAACGGCAAAACACAAATCGCTGAATCAATAAATCAATTTTCTTCTTTTCTTCTTCTTTTTTTTATATGGCGTGTCCCGTCTGAAACGTGGACAGTGAAGAAGACACTCGTGACAACAGATATGTGGATCAGCAGAAGGATTCTGGAAGCATCCGAGTAACGACGAAATTTTCAATAAAACGGAAACAAAATTTTTTAATTATGAATAGAATAAGAAAGAAACATTTGAAATCACCAAGGCAGAAAATGAGGTAAGAAGGCTTCTAGAACTTGACACTCATAAGGCGTATTGAAATTAAGACGGAGAGTGGAAACCAAGGAATGACCTACTTAACGGTATTGTGTAAATAGCTCTCTGACGAGAAATTAGAAATGACAGTAAATTGACAAACCTTACTGAGAGCTACAAAAGACAAGATGTTGCGGATAACCATGATCTCCTTGTTTCTTTTCTTTTTTAAGCGTTTCACCCCAAGCAAGGCGGGAAGCCACTAGAACGCAAGGGGTTACAGAAAATTTGGAGCAAGATCAGATAGGAGCGATAGAAGAAAGGATGAGGAGAAGGATAGTGGATAGATCAAGGCAACTAGAGATGTCGATTGACATTACATTTGAATAGCTGGAGATTATAGCTCTCAGGGAAATTGGAATAGGGAAGGGAGTTCCACAGGCGAGAGGTGCGAGGCATGAAGCTATTGTAGTAGAAGAGACGGCTACATTTAGGAGTTCCGACAGTGAAAGTGTGAGAGCGGGATGCTAGCCTCGTAGGGCGCTTGAACTCATGAACTCTGGGAACCAGCTACTCGGAGCAATTGCCATGAAAGTATTTGTTAAAAAGACAGAGAGAGGCGACGACGCGTCTGTGAGAGAGCGACTGTAGACGAAATTCCAGAACAGGTCCAATTATATTGCATAACAGCCTCTGGAGCCTATCAAGAACCCCGGGGCAAGCAGTAGGGGATCCAGACCATATATGGCAGCAATACCCCATGCAAGAAGACTGCTGATTAATCTTCTTGGGTTAGAAATAATTACTGATGCAGAACGATCAATATTCAATTGATATTGCACAGACTTGATCGTATTCTATATAAACTTCTCAAATAGTCATTTCGTTGTGGATTAGCTGTTAAATCAGTGTTTCTAAACCTTTTTTAAGCAACGGCATACCTTCGCGCAAATAAAAATACCTCGGGACACTTAGCAAAATTATATACATTTAAATATTAAAAAAAAATAGACCCACAAGTATGAATTTACTTTATTTCAATGTTTCTATTTTTCGATAGTTTTCGACTATTTGTAGAGCTTAATTAATGGTGATTTTCTTTTTTATTTCTTGAGTGTTTTGTCGAATCTGCGATAAGCAAACCATCATTTCTTAATTAGTTGAGCGTAGTCTTACTCACTTCTTATTTTTCATGTCATTTAGAGTTCAGAATCTAATTCACATAATTAAGTATTAGAAAATTACAATAAAACTTATAAAACATTTTTAGCTAAAATAATACGTAATAATTTATCCAAATACTAACGCTGTTGTATTACTACTTCCACGGCCCCCACCCATGTATATATATATATATATATATATATATATATATATATATTGTCATCCACAGACAGACTGTTTCACTGTATCACAACTCATCAGTGTGGCTAGACGTCCGGTTGCCTCTAGCTAGGATCGAAACCCGACCCGACTGAATTGGCGTCAGTCGGAGATTTTACCCCTAAGCCGTTGGCGCACGATGTATTGATTTTATAGGAGTATCTTACATGTGGCACAAGACCGAAAGTATGGGACAACGAATGAGGATAGTACTCAATCCTCAGTTGTAATTATTCAAGCTTGCTCTGTTAAACTATTTGGAAGATTATCAAAATTCTAATGAATGTCGTACTATAAATATACATAAAAGGTACCTTGGTTTTAACTGACATATTTAATTACGGTAATAATTCTCCTCATTAGCTCAAACATAATGTTATCCTTTTGCCAACATTTTGAACCATCGCGCTTAAAATTATAAACGTTCCGATGCAAAGAACCACGTAATATCTCTTTTAACTTCAACAAAATTAATAAACAATATTTCCTGTAAAAATGTTGCAAACATCTGAAAAGAAAGTCAGATGGAGCAAAGTTAGGAGAGTAAGGAGGATGAGGCGCAACTTACACATCCTACTAAACACAAAAGCATTTTTGAGGAAGTGTAAAAGAACGTAATGAAGTAGCAGAGATGAAAGGATTAAGCATCAACTGCAAGAAGACAGAATGAATGGCTGCTTGGAAAAAGATGAATTGAAAATCAGAGATATCAAAATCCGACAAGTTTGGAAATTTAGATATATGGGAAGTGCATTAAAAGAGTACGGAATGTATGACACTGAAATCCGAAGTCGTATTAGAATAACCAAAGACGCATACTAACAAATAAGGAAAGTATTAGGAGATAGATGAAATCGCTAGAAACAATGGAAAAAAGTACTAAACTCTTACGTGGTATTTGTCCTCATGTACGGCAGAGAAAGTTGGATAATCTCCTCAAAGATGATAAGAACTGAAGCAACAGAAATCTGGTTGTACAGAAGGATAATGAGAATACCACTGACCGAATATGTGAACAACGACATTTTTTTTTAGAGAAATGGCAAAAAAAACGGAACTTATATTTAATATCTGGAAGAACAGTTGAAGTTTCTGCAGCACATAATGAGAAAGATGGGCTTGGAGAATCTTATACTCACAGGACAGATTGAAGGCAAGAGGAACAGAGGACGACAACGCATAGCATATTTAGTGAGCTTCTGTAAATGGGAGTCATGATCGGTTACGTTCAGTGGGGACATCGGTATAAAGAAGAAGAATCCTGCTTTGTTTTTCATTGCGTACTAAGCATTATCGTTTTCTCTTGTAATTGTGTCACTCAAAGAATATATTAAAGGCATATTGAAATTGTCTATCTAGCTTGCAGTGCAGCGATTTGGAAGGGTAGTAAAAAGATAAAACTTAGAGATAAAAAAAAAGATGTGTTGAAGGCTTGTCAATTCTTTGCATGGTTGTTCTACTTCATGTTTATCGGGTTGTGATCCAGTTGGGTCTTTGGATGATTGACATAGGTGAATGAGCACTATTTAGAGCTCTTCCTTTGATATCTGGTGAGTAGGCATTCAAGATTATTTTCCTGTATAAAGTTTGCAGAAAGATCCCATTTCTGTTAGAGGATGCCTGATAAGCGCATCTGTGTAAGTCACTGACACTAACCTAGACAATCATATCCCACTAATAGTCAGGATGTTATGGTTTGGGACGAGTCTAAGATATGAGAGGAATTAATAAAAATGTGTTACCTTTTCTTAGTCGTTAGACTTTGTTGCTGAATATCAGGAGATGATGGTGGTTATAGCGTTGCCGTTGAATAGGCATATT
The DNA here is from genome assembly GCA_903632075.3 of Acanthosepion pharaonis. Classification (NCBI taxonomy): domain Eukaryota; kingdom Metazoa; phylum Mollusca; class Cephalopoda; order Sepiida; family Sepiidae; genus Acanthosepion; species Acanthosepion pharaonis. Next base: position 1,252,544 of record CAHIKZ030001502.1, on the reverse strand, counting down.
GAGGTGGTCTATCTAGTTTGCAGAGCCGCGATTTGGAAGGGTAGTAAATTCGAGCTAAAAAAAGATGTGTTGAAGGCTTGTCAATTCTTTTCACTGTTCTTCCAATTCATGTTTATCAGGTTGTGATCCAGTTGGGTCTTTGTACTATTGAAATGGGTAAATGATCACTATTTAGAGCTCTTCCTTTGATATCTGGTGAGGAGGTATTCAAGACTATTTTCCTGTATAAAGTCTTCGGGAAAGATCCCATTTCTATGAGAGAGTTCCTGATATGCACATTTGTGTAAGTCACTGACACTAACCTGGACATTCATACACCAATAGTCAGGAAGTTACGGTTTGGAACTTGTCTGACAAGAGAAGAGTGGTATTATGTTGCAAAAATAATGACGAAAGAATGTCGTTTTTTGACGTTAAAAAATACGTCAAAAAACGACATTGTTACGTCATACTTTTGCACCAACGTAATATTAATGGAAATGGGTCATCTTTTCTTAATCGTCCGACATTGTTGCTGAATAGCAGGAGATGATGTTGGTTGTTGGTTTGCCGTTGAATAAACCTATGAGGATTTTGTGTTCAATGTCTTCAATATGGATAAACGTTTGATAGGCTAGTAGACTGAATAACATGCCAACACCTCCAGTTGTAGTACATGTGGAATTTATCAAATTCGAGGCTGAGATGAAGGCCCAGCCTCTCCGAACACCGTGGTGCTTGAGAGTGACATCAGGATGAAAATAGCGGTAGTAAAATGATAAAAACGACAAGGTATTTTGAACAGCACTGATTGCCTAAGTAGCGAGGAACATAGGAGAAGAAGAAGAAGAAGAAGAAGAAGAAGAAGAAGAAGAAGAAGAAGAAGAAGAAGAGGAGGAGTAGGAGGAGAAAGGGGTGAGAAACAGGAGAAGCCGAAGATTAGTTAATATCCTCGATCTAGAAATAATTACTGATGCACATGAGATTAATATACACTTTTGGCTTAGCAAATAATATGAATGTCATTTCGCTGTGGATCAGTTATTAAATTATGAAGGAGAATATAACAATTTTTAATTGAATTCTAATGAAGGCCTTACGAATTTAAATTTGAAAAAAAATGGTTCATTGGTCTTAATTGAGATATTTAATAATGATAATAATTGCCTTCACTATTGATAATATAATTTAATATATTTACCAAATTATTCATATATCGTGCGTAAAATTCTTCACGTGTTGGTGTAAAGAGACTCTCAATATCAGTTTTAACTTCAACACAATTAGCAAACTGTTTTTTCTCTAAAAATGCTCCATCTGACTATGTTTTCGAAGCTAGGAGTGTAAGGAGAATTAGGTAGAAATTCCATATCCTATTAAACTGAGAACCTAACATATTTTTTTTCTTTTATCATGCCAACGGATACTCCTTGTCACCTTCATAATGCTCGTTTTAGTAGAGACTTTTTAATTGCAGATACAACTATAGTACGCCGTTGAACAATTCTGGTGGTAGACACTTTCGAATAGCACTCGCACTAATAGTACTTGCTCGATAATACTCGCTCGAATAGTAAGACGTATAGTGACCCGAAAAGAGAAATAGTATAGTGAAAGGCGATCCGTATAATAATAGAGGATAGACTAGAAATACAGATCTGTATATTAATAGAGGATAGACTAGAATAGCGATCGTTAGTCTTCCGCTACTTCCTACATATATGCATTTTCTTTTATGGTCACGTGGTCTACTTAATTCAATAAATGGGAGCACTCTATTTTCAAACTCAAATGTGGGCAGCAACACTTTATTCCTATATAACACGGTGCAATCGTGTTTTTTTTCAGTGTTTACTAAACATTGTGGTATTTATTGGATATGCTTATATAGAACCGGCCTTTAATTAGTGGTGATGATTTTTTCCCAGTAAAATGTTGGCAATCTCATCCCAGAAACAGAGAAGAATACTAAACTGTTATATAATGCTAGTCCTGCTATATAGCAGTCAATACTGGACTCAGAGATTAAAAAGAGACTTAACGCAACAGATGGTTCTACAGCAGGATGATGAAATACCATAGCAGTCAATACTGGGCCCAGAGATTAAAAAGACTTAACGCAACAGATGGTTCTACAGCAGGATGATGAGATACCATAGCAGTCAAGACTTAACGCAAAAAAGACTTAACGCAACAGATGGTTCTACATGATGAAATACCATAGCAGTCAATACTGGGCCCAGAGATTAAAAAGAGACTTAACGCAACAGATGGTTCTACAGCAGGATGATGAAATACCATAGCAGTCAATACTGGGCCCAGAGATTAAAAAGAGACTTAACGCAACAGATGGTTCTACAGCAGGATGATGAAATACCATAGCAGTCAATACTGGGCCCAGAGATTAAAAAGAGACTTAACGCAACAGATGGTTCTAGCAGGATGATGATGATGAAATACCAATACTGCCCAGAGATTAAAAAAGAGACTTAACAACAGATGGTTCCAGATGAAATACCATAAAAATACTGGGCCCAGAGATTAAAAAAGAGACTTAACGCAACAGATGGTTCTACAGCAGGATGATGAAATACCATAGCAGTCAATACTAGGCCCAGAGATTAAAAAGAGACTTAACGCAACAGATGGTTCTACAGCAGGATGATGAAATACCATGGACTGAAAATTTGAGCAACGACAAAGATTTAAGGAGAATAGTAACTAAAAGAACAATTATATTTAAAATCAGAAAAATACATCTGGAATCTATAATGCAAATAATGGGGTAAAGAATACACTCTACTTAAAATTACTAATCTTTTTTTTTTCTACTAATGACAGTCAAATGGAGGAAAATAAGGAGAGTAAGGAGGATGAGTCACAACTTCCATAACCCACATACATATTATAATTTTATGGGATGGGTGTTAATCCTAGTTTGATTTTTAGCGCGTACGACCCATTTGTGTTTTTCCTTGTGTGACGTCGTCCCCCCTGGTCGCAGCGTCGACTGTGTCGTTCGATCCCGTTCGCGACGCCAACTGTGACGTGACGTGGTCCAGGGTTCTGATCCTATGGTCACGACACCAGTTGTGACGTCTTTGCCGCGGCGTCAGCTGTTCGCTCCTCGCTGCTCCAAGTGTGACGTTCTAACCCTTTGGTTAGATTAATACCAGCCTCGTCGTTCCCAACTCGCTTCCAACGCCTGGTTACTAGGGTAACTGCACTGATCTCCGGTCTGCCTACCCACGTTGTGATTAGATCTTAGACAGACGGGATCAAACAGGGATTGGGGCCGTATGCAAGCTGAGTCCAACGGGGGTGATAACACACAAGAAAAAGAAAAACTCACAAGGTCAAAAATTATTGAAGAAAAAGGTAACAACTCTTTATATCAACTGCTTGTTACACAAGATTATTCCTACCTCCCGACCCGTTCTGTGAACCGTGGCACCAAGCTTCTACCATACAACTTTAAGGCTTCAGGTTGCTTGCTCTCTAGAAATTTGCATTTCGGGGTGTGGTTTGGTTTCAACACTGGGCGCTGATCTTTACCTGTCGTTCACGGCTGATTTCCCTCGCCGTCAGTGCGCGAATTAACTTCTTCTCTTCGGCTTCGGTTGGACGAGCTTATTCACTTCGGCTTGGGTTGGGCGAATTTCTTCACTTCGACTTGGGTTGGACGAATTTCTCTTCTTAGGCTTGGTTTGGTTCCAACTTCTCCACTTAGGCCAAACGGCTGCTTCACTTCGGCTTCTCTTTGCCGCAAAGGGGACTAATGAACAGGGCCCGCCGTCCGCGCTACAACTCCAGCTCCAACTTCGTTCGAGGCGCAACCCCAACTCTCCACTTAGGCCAAACGGACCGGCCTTTCTTGCCCGCAAAGGGGGCGAATGAACCGGGCCCGCAGCCCGCGCTCAAACTCCCTCTTCATCCGAGGCGCAGCTCCAAACTGATTTCAGTCGGTTAGGGTCCTGCTTTTATTGAGGCAGACAAAAACTGGGGTGGGTCTGTCGGCGCCAGGGTTTTCTTGATAATTCTAAAGACGTATTATTTCTGATTAGGGATTTTCCATTTTCGGTAACTTACTTTCACTCCTACTTCCTTACTGTGCCTCTGGTGGGGGGGCGTATACCCGCTTCCTCTGGTCGTTCGTATGTCAGGTGACCGCTCTCGACCAATGGGGTCCTGGTCGGGCATCTTTCCTCCTCCCTCGCACATCATGTGACCGCTCTCGGCCAATGGGGTCCTGGTCGGGTGTCTCTCCTCCTCCCTCATGTATCATGTGACAGCCTTCGGCCAATGAAACTCTGGTCGGTATGTTTCCTCCTTCCTTCGTGACGTTTCTAATCGGGCGTGGACAATCCGTGGCTTTGTTCTGGGGGAAGAAACACCTTGCTTAAAAAAACAAAATTTAAATTGTCCTTTTCGTACGAAAATGACGATCCCGGTTTCTTTTACACGTGGTATCTGTCAAAACAGCCTATCGCTAATTGGATACGATCTAAGGAAAGAATTTCTTAGACCTGTCGGCGGCCGTCTGAACGCAACAAAATTTTTCATTCTCCCCGGCCGATAATAAAAATCTGTATTATCTCAAAAAGCGACATCATCCTGGGTGGCGTTAACGTGAACTAATAAAAATATTTCACTTTTTCCCTTCGCTCGGAGCTTGACAACAAAATCTTAATTATCTCAAAAAAAAAGCATTTTCTAATCATCATCCTGTGTGACTGTATTTTCAATTCTGGTTCTCGTATTAATGGATTGTCTGTATATCCTTAGATAATCTTCCCACCTGTTACCTATCATATTTTTTTCATTGTCTCTAAACTTTTATTTCTTCAACCAAATTGATAACAAACTCCCATCCTCCGCGGACACGAAAGTAGGTCGGTGCTTGACCTGATATTTTTGACATCTGATATGTGCCAGTCGAGCGTGTGTGTTTTCGCTTACGACCTGGTTTCGTATTATTTATTTTTCTCCTTTCTTTCCTTCCTTTTCTTTTCTTTCTTTCTTTCTCTCAGATCGCCTAAATGTAAAGAAAGAATTATTCCTAACCCCGAAATATTTTTCATCTCTAAATAACTATAAAAATAGTTAACAAACCGAAAAAAATAAATCATATATTTATGAATATAACCTTTCAGTTTTCCAATCATGCATGGTGCCACACTTGATTATGATTAAGAAGAAGCCACCTTTCATTGCTGGTGATGATACTCCTAGGAAAAAGTTGGACAATCTCATCACAGCCAAAAAGAAACCTTGAGTCAACAGAAATGTGGTTCTACAGAAGGATGATTGGAATCACATAACATGGAAATTTGACCAAAGATTTTAAAGTCTATAGAAAGAAAAAGTGCTGTTATCAGTTGAAATATCTTGGACACTCAATGAGAAAGGACTGTTTGGAGAATTTGACACACACAGGGCATAATTATGGCGGAAATGACAGAGGAAAGCAGCGAATAACAAACCTATAGAGTTTGTATGAATGGATGCTAGAACATATATTACGAGCTATCAAAAAGACAAACTTTACTAAGAGCTACAAAAGACAGGAAAATGTAGAGAGCCATGATCGTCTACATGGTGAAGATAGTCAGCACAATGAAGAAGAAGAAGAAGTCTACTATTCGATGACGAGCGGAGAGTAACGTTTTCAGTAAGATGAAACAATTGCTGAGGCACCCACAGAACATGTTTATACATTCTCCCGTGTGCAAGAGGTTTGTTTATGCTGTTTTTATATTCGAGTTGCGATTTTTATTGAATCGTTTTGTAAATCCTCACTTAGTTTGCTTATAGTTTTCTTAAATCCGGTTTGCAGAAACTCAGTATCGGCAGGAATCTTTCGTCCAGATCGAATGGAATTATCAAAGGAATATTTTTCCGATCGAAACTAACGAACCATCGATGACATATTTGAACTTTTAAATTTTCATTTTCTTAGAAGGTATATTTAATTGAGTTTCCTTTTGCTGAAGAGCCCAATGAGAAAAGACGGTTTGGAGAATTAGGCACACACAGAACATAATATAATGTCTGAAATGAATCGGATCTGAACTAGTTTTATGAGAGCAAATAGATACAATATCGAACCCTTTTTGATATTGCATATTCTGCAAAAATCAGAACATGAACTGCAATTATTATTTTACTATACTAAAAAATATTTTCCTGGATGTATTCAGTTTGTTGATCTTCATAAGAGTTCTTGAGTTTTAAAAGTACTTCATTGAAGTCTTCCATAGATTTAAAGGATGGTTTTTCATTTTGAGGGCGGCCTTTTCTTTTCGTATCGACACAATTGTTCGAAACAATTATTCAAAAACAATTATTCGAGGAAAAAAAAAACATTTATTCGTATTGTAAATTGTTTGAATGAAAATTAATCGAACGAACAATTATACTAAATGATAATTATACAAAATACCTATGTTTGAAATCGAATTTGGTCTTGTTTTGAGAGATTTAATTCTGATTTACCTGGAATTAATAACGCCCTTGAAGGATGGCATAGGGCGTTTTTGCAGCAAGTGTCATCCCATCACCCCGCAATATAGAAATTCGTAAACTTTCTTAAAAGAGAACAGGACTTGAAAAAAATTCATATTGCAAAAGAAAGAACAGGTTGCCAAAATATCAAGAGCGCCAAGAAATAACGCGACGTAAATGGAAAACTTAAAGAATTATTGGAATCATTTAACGAGTACTCTTTAGTAGTTGACTGTTTGCGTACAATATCATATAACTTAAGTTTATAAGGATTTTTCTTACTAAATTATTTGATTAGTGATATTTGTATTTCGAATAATTATCATTTGTGTATTTCCTCTTTTATTTTTATTTTTTTGCAATAAAAGTTTTTGCATTTCGAATAATTACCATTAATATAATTGTACTTTTGATTAATTTTCATTCAAACAATTTGCAATTCAAATAAATGTTTTTCGAATAATTGTTCTCAAACAATGTTCATATTATCTTTCTTTCTCGTCAGCCGTTTGGGATTCAAAGCTATGTGAAGGAATGTGTTACTTATGTTTATGTACTAATGATATGATATCTGCAGCAGCTTTTTCAAGTAAAATAAAAAAAAATATTGTAGGTTGTATTAGAAGATGGCATATTGGAATATGCTTGTAATGTTTCAAAATTATTTTTGAATGCAATGGTGTACTGATCTTTGAGATGACAGTTTCTTTTTAGAATAGATCAGCCATACGGTGGAAAATCAGATTGTTTTTACTTATTGACTCTAAGACTAAGTCGTGTGATGGAGGCAATAATCTGATGGTCTATAGATGCACAGTCAAATGTGTTGAAGACTTGATAATTTTTTGCACTATTCTTCCACTTCATGTTTATCGGGTTGTGATCCAGTTGGGTCTTTGGATGATTGACATAGGTGAATGAGCACTATTTAGAGCTCTTCCTTTGATATCTGGTGAGTAGGCATTCAAGATTATTTTCCTGTATAAAGTTTGCAGAAAGATCCCATTTCTGTTAGAGGATGCCTGATAAGCGCATCTGTGTAAGTCACTGACACTAACCTAGACAATCATATCCCACTAATAGTCAGGATGTTATGGTTTGGGACGAGTCTAAGATATGAGAGGAATTAATAAAAATGTGTTACCTTTTCTTAATCGTTAGACTTTGTTGCTGAATATCAGGAGATGATGGTAGTTATAGCGTTGCCGTTGAATAGGCATATTGAGGTGATCTATCTAGTTTGCAGAGCCGCGGTTTGGAAGGGTAGTAAATTCGAGCTAAAAAAGATGTGTTGAAGGCTTGTCAATTCTTTTCACTGTTCTTCCAATTCATGTTTATCAGGTTGTGATCCAGTTGGCACTTTGGATGATTGATAAGGGTGAATGACCACTCTTTAGAACTCTTCCTTTGATATCTGGTGAGTAGGCATTCAAGATTATTTCCCTGTATAAAGTCTCCAGGAAAGATCCCATTTCTATAAGAGAGTTCCTGATATGCACATTTGTGTAAGTCACTGACACTAACCTGGACATTCATACACCACTAATAATCAGGAAGTTACGGTTTGGGACTAATCTGACAAACGATGCGTGGTACTAATCGAAATAGGTCATCTTTTCTTAATCGTTAGACTTTGTTGTTAGACATTTTGACGGTCGTCTTCGAGTATAGAATCCAGAGGTTGGCAGTGAATATTTCGTAGACGGTAGGAAAGCGTATTGCAGGTTCGTAGTGGATATCTCAGCAAAGTAGCAGAGCGTAGTTCCTCCGTCTGTCATGTTCGCCTGAGAAGTTGGCTCTGGTCATTCCGGTAGGAAATCACAAAGATGGCCGCCTTTATACACGACGGATACAGCGTTCTGCGGCTTCTGATTGGTTATTTTTCTATTGGTCGACTATAAAGGGAATTAAGTCATTTTGACTCGCTCACTAGTTTCATACATATATACACAAAAAACTGTAACATTTGTTGCTGAACAGCGGTGGATGATGTTGTCTATAGGGTTGCCGTTGAATAAAGCTATGATTATTTTGTGTTCAATGTCTTCAATATGCATAAAAGTTTGAGGAGCTAGAGGACTGAATAACATGCCAAAACCTGCAGTGGTAGTAGATATGGAATTTATCAAATCCGAGGCTGAGATGAAGGCCCAGCCTTTTCCCACCACTGTGATGCTTGAGGTTGACATCAGGATGAAAATAGCGGTAGTCCTGAATCCAGATCACTTTCATATTTACTTCATTGGCAGATAACTACAGGCATCCGATTTATTGTGTTAAATCTGCAAAGTTTGAGAGTGTAAATTAATGCAGGTTTGTTGCATGGTAGATGATTTGTTTAGTGACGCCGTAGCTGATTTTTCGAACACTGTGCAGAGGTTGGGGTAACATTTAAATGCGCTCCTTTGTAACCCGACTGACTGGCGATACAGAATTGGATTCTGGTGTCCGTGATACTCATGTACGTCTTTCAGTGGCTTAATACTCATCTACGGTTCGATATACCTATAGTGAGAAGGAGGGTCAAATTTAATGATATTTTTACTGGATCTTGCTCACTGACATGCGGGTTATGTTACGCGTGTGCATCGTAAATGAAAAATGCATAATTTTGCATCCTGCATTACAATGACAGTTGATTTAAACGGTGTACTCCTAGGTTTCATAGAGTTTTCCTATCCGGCTATAGAGTTCCATCTACCCTTAACACTAACAGGTTTGTCTGGACTACAGCTTACAATTGTCGGTAGCAGGGATGGATTTTATCTATTAAGTATGATTATATCCTATTATTACAAAGTTTACACATACGACATTGGGATCCTAACAAGGCAGAGAGTTGGGTAGGGTGAGTAGGAACCTTTCGCCAGTCACCAAAGACAACAGAACATAGATATTGTATGGATATTCTATAGGAAGGGATGGCAGAGAGCAGTATTATAATAATAACAATTTTAGAATTTTATGCGCACACACACACACACACACACACACACATATATATATATATATATATATATATATATATATATATATATATATATATATAAGTTACGAAGAACTTGGTAAAGCGAATGGGTAATTCCAAGGAGGATGAAATCCTGAGAGCTCAATGTGAATACAGAGCTAATATTTAATGAAATAACAGACCACTTTAACATACCATTACAATAATTTATTTCAACAAAATCCTTTTTAAGGACTCTGGATCATTTTACCTTTCATTTCGTTGTTGGAATGTTAAGGATGATCCGGAGTCCTTTTAAAAGGATTTTGTTTGAAATAAATTAGTGTAATGGTACTTTTGGTCTTAAAATTCATATAAATATATATATATATATATATATATATATATATATATATATATATATATAACGGAAAAAAGATGAACACATCACGAAAATACGGCAATAAATCATGATTTATTTCGAACAGTAAGTCTAATCAGACCGAAGATATAAAAAGTATATAAATGCATTTATATATTCTGATGGAACAAACTGGAATGTTAAGATTTTCCTTGATGTATATCATATTGTTCGGATTAAAATTTATATTAAAAACAAAAACACTTGCATTATCCTTTCCACTTATATTATCTTTCTCTCGCTCTCTCTCTCTCTCTCTCTCTCTCTCTATATATATATATATATATATATATATATATATATATATATATATGTGTGTGTATATAGCAATACCTATGATGATACAAGAAGTCTGCTCTTGCTTGGAATACTGTTAAAGGGATCAGTGACATAAACTCAACAAAAATTTTAAAGTTAAAGGCCAATACTCAGGTTAAAAGGCTAAATTATTGGCAAAACCATATCAAAAATCTCTTGGGAAAAATACCTGACATTTTAGTTAGGTCGACCAAAATATTGAACATACTTTTGACATTAAACGTGGAAACGTTACACATGCAGAACTTCAAACGGCTTTAAAATAAAACACCAAAAGTAGGAAAGAGACAGGACTTGATAACATTCCTCCGAAAGTTTTGGAGACACAGGATTTCAATGCCTTTCTACTCCAAATCTCTAATCTATATATAATATATATATATATATATATATATATATATATATATATATATATATATATATATATATATAAGAGAGACATCACAGAAAGATGGACAAAATGTTCCATACTTCCTTTCCGAAAGAAAAACGATCTGCGAGTGGCAAAACCTATAGAGGTATCACACTCACCTCCATTTCAGCAAAAATTTACAACTTCTCGACAGAATACAGTCCGATGTGTAGAAGGTGCTCCAAAAAATTCAAATGGTTTTCGAAAAAATCAATTAACCATTGGACAATTCTAAGCTTTCGGTGTATTATTAAGGAGATCAGGAGAAATAATCTACTCTCCACCTTACACATGTAGTTTTCTCTAAAGCCTTAGATTACGTACAAAAGGTAAAAAATGGAGAACATCCTCCTTGCATATATACATCCCCCCTGAGACAGTAACTGCCATAATCACGCTATATAAAAAATACCAAATCTTTTGTTAGATACCAAGACTGAGATACTAGCTTATTCGAAATCAAATCGGCGGTCCTTCAGAGTGACATTCTTGCATCTGTTATCACCGTTGTCTACGTATTACATCGGCAAACATCATCTAGATTTACTTTAGCATCAAACCTCTCAAGTCGATATCCGGCAAAACCGTTGACAGATATTGGCTATGCAGTTGACCTATCTACACAGCAGTCACTATTACCAATGCCAAAATTCTCCTACACCTTCTAGAAAATGCTGGCAATGATATTGTGCTCTATGTCAATTATTCTAAAACAGAATTCATAGGCAGTATTTACATTAGTCGGACTATTTTCCTCATCTTTGTCGCCATATTTGTCACAACGTTACGGCCGTTGTACGCTCCGGCCTTCTTCAGATGGTTGGAATTTCGAACTGAACACTTTATTTCGATCACTGGCGTAGACTGTTCTAGTTCCACGTGCCATGTTTGATGGAAGTCAGTTATCAGTTATCTCCTGCTAATTTTCCCTCTGAAAGTTCTCTACTGCCTTAACCAGGTATTGAACTCACCTTCTTTGGGTCTGTCACTGGATCTAACCAACGCCTTTATCCGTTGTGACAAATATGGCGACAAAGATGAGGACAATAGTCCGACTAATGTAAATACTGTACACAATACCTCATCTTAGAAATATAGACAGACTCAGAATTCATAGGCTTCAACCCGGAAAGGCTCAAAACAATTTCCCTCAGGTGTATCAATAAAATCTGTCGAATCTAGCTAGGAAGCAAAATAGATTCTACGGAAAAGGATGTGAAAATTGGCACAGCAAAACCCCACTTGAATGATATGGATGTAATATGGAAATTCGATCTATCAAACAACCTCAAGCGGAGATTCTTTCAAGCCACTGCAGAGGTGATGCTAATGTATCGTGCAACTGCTTTGACATTAACTAAATCCATGGAGACTAAACGTGATGCGACCTATACTTGGATGCTCTGTAATATATTTAATATATCTTGGAGATAAACTCAATCGCAGCTCTATGGACTCACGTAACGCAGACGCAGAATACGCTATTTCTGACACTGCTGGCGAGCAAAACAAGAGCTAGCGAGTGATCTACTGCGCTGGACACTTAGCCGTGAAGCAGAACGCGTTGCTCAAACAGCAAACACCTACATTAACCAGTTAAGTTATGACACAAAATGCCATTTTAATGACTTTTGACTTTTATGCAGGACCGTGATTTTTGCCGTGATAGACTCATGAATGTATGAGCTAGCTCGGCGGATTAATAAATAATTTAATAATCGCCCTGAAAGCAATCATGTCAAAAGTGCGACCAGAATTTCTTTCCAACTTATCAGTTTATTGTCCTACGTTGTGTAGAAGATAACTGCGTATTTTAAGCACTATATTGATTTAAAAAGTAGATGATAAAAGCCTGGAGAGTAAAAATTTTAGATGAGGAAAAAATTATTCTAATGAAATTTTTTTTCGTCGCATTTAAAATGAAATATTTTCGAGCAAATTTTGCTAATTTAGTTATCATCTGAATTCGGACCATTATCTCGCCGTGGATAACGGCATTTTGACTTCAATTATTTTTAGGTTTCAATTTGTTCTTTTTTTTTTAAGTTTTAGGTTTAAAGAAAAAAACGTTATCGCTATATATATATATATATATATATAACCGTTATCATTTATATATATATATATATATATATATATATATATATAGTATGTAAATATATATCGCTATAATATATATATATATATATATATATATATATATATATATATACTCTAAATCAGGATTTTATTTGACATTTACTGGGCATGCGTTTCTAATAAGAGCAATGTGTAATTAAAGGATTCTTCTTTTTTTTTCGAAATTTCTCAATATTTATTTATTTTTATTCTTTTACCTCTTACTCCGAAACCTTCCCCACTTGCTTCAACACACCATGATCTGGTTCAACGGGTACATTTGTTATAGGTAACTACAAGCTAATTACATATTACAGTAAAAGAATATGTTATAAAAATGTGAATGAAACTTTTATTGGAATAATAATAAGAAGAATAATCCGCATAAAATATCATTTTGAGTAAAAAAAAATAAGCCCTGACATATTAATAGCCTATATTATTACCTTGATAATATAGACATTTTCCTTTGATTTTCACGTCTTAATAATTTTATTATTTTTTTGTGTGTATTTTCTTTGAATTTATTTTACTGTCGAAGGATAGGAAAAATAGTGCCATAAAACTGACAGCTTGAAAAGAAACAAGTCGTTTATTCGTCCTTCAAGTTGAAAGAAGACTGATTCATAATCAACGTCATTATCTTTGGCGGACTAAACCTGTTTGAGATCATTACTGTCTTCACTGCCCATTTATAAATTCTAGGATCTAACTAAAAGAGAGTAGTTACCATTTAATCTTTCTTTTTCCTTCGTATTTGAAAAAAGAAAAAAAGGAATCTCAAGTACCCAGTCGTTTACAGGGCCTAATGTTTATAACTCCCGTTTGAAAATGGCCGTTTCGAGTTTTATATGAAACCAACTACACATCAAACACGGAACACATCTTTTCAGACGACCGGAAATCGTTAGAATGTCTTCTTTTTTTTAAAGTTATATTGCTTTGTTCATTGCTCGTCATTTTTTTTCTCTTCAGTTAACCGTGTTTTTATTTTTATTCTTTAGAACTGATAAACTTTTATTTTTTGTATATTCCTTCGAAACTCGAACGGTGTTTTATTTTCTATTTTTCTTTTCCTCCTTCCATTTTGTATTTTTCTTTCTTTCCAATTTTTCTTTCCTTAAATGGCGTCCGCTCTTTCTTGGCTTTTATATGTTTATTATTTTTTTTTTACGTTTTAATAAATTCTTTAACACATTTATTTTATTTTATCCTTACTTTGTTTCAATAGACAATCCGGCCTTTATTCTTTCTTTATTGCTTTCATTGTTTCTTTTCAATATCGTTTATTTTCTCCTTTTTTTCATATATATGATAATCTTAATTCTTTACTTTCCATTATTAAATGTTTCGTTTCAGCTTCATTTTTTTATTCCTTCTTTTAAAGATGCTCTTTTCGCTTGTTTCATTCACTATTTCACATTTTTTCTTTCCCCTTTTCATTTATAATTAATTCATTTACTCATTTTTTGGCAACATTTTATTACTTTCCTTCTCTTAAAGACAGTTATTGTTCCTTTGGAAAAGTTACGTTTTAAACATTTATTTATAAACAAAGAAAATCGTACTGAACTGTTATGTAATACCAGTCCTCCTGTATGTCAGTGAATAGTGACCATAAACGTGTCTTTACAGAAGCATACATAGATATTTTTTTCAGAATTTCCAACTTCTGCACTGACATTCGAAAGCGCATTGCGACAGTCAAAGATGCCTTCCAAAAGCTAAGCAGAGTAATAAGAAACAGAAAAAACTTCGTTAGAAACAATGAAAAGAGGACTGTTACGTGATCTCTATCTTCCTATATTGCAGTGAATGTGGCTCTACAGAAGGAAGCTGAGAATTGCATGGTCCGAAAATGTAAACAAGACTGACATTTTAGAGAAAATGGAAACAAAACCGAAACTTATACTTAACATCAGGAAGACTTAGAATTTGTAGGTCCATTATGAAGGACCAAGGCTTGGAAAATCTGATACTCACAAGAGAGGAAAGAGGAAGAGAGAAAAGCAACGGATAGCCTTGAGGGGAAAAAAAAAACACTTTTAAGATCTACAATGGACAGGAAATTGCGGAGAGCAATGGTCGCCAACATAAAAGAAGTGATTCATTTCTAATATTCTCTTAAATTTTGCTTTATTTTTTATCTTCATCATACGACTGGAGTCGAGATCATAAAGCCAATGAGAACGGTGCTTTCTTTACCTGTGTACATACAGGGTCAAATTCAGAGTTATTTTCTCCTAGACAGCCATCATCATCATCATTTTGTGGCCTCAGCCGAGATTGAACTCACTAATACTTTGATTGGTGTAGTTCATAATCTTGTCAAATAGCTGAATTCATGATGCTTCGCTAGGGCTATCAAGGGTGTTTTTTATCGTGACACCAACACTAAATGGATTGCCAACCAAGGCTCAGAGAGACTCCATTCACCCTCATCTAAGAGCAGGTTTGAATTCAGAGTTTTCCTTCTCCTAGACCAGTTGCCATCCAAGGCTATAGAACCCAGTCTGTCCTGCTATTTACCCATAGCTGGAGGGAGAAAAAAGAGGATTCACACCTTTCCCAAGGTTATTAGCACGTAAGTGAATGTAATGGATTCGACTGGAATTCGAACTCGGCTCTCAGATTCCTCAATCCAAGCCGCTATCCATTACTCCACCGTGCCTCCTCCGAATACGGAGACCTGATGCACAGTCTGTCCTGTTATGTATAAAAATTATTATTCACCCATAGTAATTGGAGAAGTAAAATATTAATATCTTTCTAAAATATATTAGCACACAAATGAAGGTAATGGATCCGACTGGAATTCGAACGCGGCTCTCCGATTCCTTAACCAAGTACGTATCATTTACACCACCGTGCCTTGCCTTGTTACATGGCGCATTCTTTTTTCTTCGACTTTTGCGTAGTTCTTCGTTCTTTTCTCTCTTTTCATATAGCACTTTCTTAAATTTTCTTTTTGCTTAAATAACGTTTAATTTTCTTGTCCTTAATTATTATTTATCTAAATTGTGTCTCTCTGCGCATTTTAAATTTAAATTATTTCTTATTATTAACTAGTTTTATCATTCCGTTTTTTTATTCTCTTTCATTTTTCTCCATGTTGTTTCTTTCTTTTTGTCTTTACTAGCTTAAAAGAGTTAGAGAAACATGATCGCTAATTATTATTAACACAAGGACGGCCTTCAAATTTTCAACAAATTTTTATGGAATAACTAGTTTTGGTTCGATGCTGAAGCTTATGGACAATTATTGAATTTTAGCAAAGATGCTTAACAGACTTAATCCCATTGAATAGCTGATATTTGAGGTTTTACCTTGATTGGCCGAGGTGTCGTTTTTGACACCTAGGCTATTTATAGGGTAAATGCATTGAAAAATTTCTCACAAGCAATAATACTTGTGTTTATGCCATCTATCTATCTACTTATCTATCTATCTATACACATACACATAATTATATATAGAGAGATAGAGAGAGGAGAAGGCACGGTGGAGTAATGGATAGCGGCTTGTATTGATGAATCGCAGAGCCGAGTTCGAATTCCAGTCGAACCCATTACATTCACTTACGTGCTAATACCCTTGGGAAAGGTGTGAATTCTCTTCTCCTTCCAGCTATGGGTAAATAGCAGGACGGACTGGGTTCTATAGCCTTGGATGGCAACTGGTCTAGGAGAAGGACAACTCTGAATTCAAAACCTGCGGAGGGTTGTTTGGGGACCTTGTGGCACTTAGTGCATCAGTATTTCTGCTGCACGAAACCTTCATCACAATAATCAAATCTCATGTGCTGTTGTCGGGCTGTCGGTTTCCTAAGAACTGATCTGCTTGACCCTCATACGTCAAACTCGACGGGAGAGTTGACTATATATATATATATATATATATATATATATATAAAATTACTTTCTTTCAGCATGAGGTATACTAATATTTCTGAATTTCTTTTCAGACTTGAATATTGAATATATTAGAGATGGCTGCTTCACGGCGTAATGTAAATAAAGATGTCAAAGGAGCTAGCCATCCTAGTTTTTAATATAGGTTTTACTGAATTAGTTATGTTTCTCCAACTCTTCAGATGTTGAATGTATAACTAATTCTAATTTGTATTTTTCAATCTTTACACTATATTCATTTTATCTCATAAATTGTCCCTTTTTCTGTCACCCATGAAATAAACAAAGAAAATGTTTATGCGAAAAATAAGGATCTATTTACACCAAATCGTCTTTAAATTAAGTGGCAGCAGAAGAATTATCGTTGTACTTTTAAAAGTTAAGCTTAAACATTAATTCAGTACTTAAATACAGGCGATCAATTATGAGTTCGTCTCTAGTTTATTGATGTCTATTGCATTTACTTCTCTCTAGCTATTGAGATGATGGCCAAACCAAGAGTCCTTCACAGGAGCTAGCTTAAATGCCTCCCGATAGTTTATAATAAAACGTGCACTGCAATTTTGGATACAAAAGGAAAGTTTGAGTTACCCTGCTTGAACCATGAAAACAACGATAATGATTAGTATAATATATTAATTTATGTTTTTAACCACGCCTAATCTGGCAACCCTGACTCAGAGCTCAACGAAAATCGTTCCCTGCGCCTAATATTTCTAGGACTTTTGAATGCGTTATGAATCATTGAAATAGGACCAGTGGGAGCGGACGAGTTGCTTGGGCGCACGCACACACTATACTTTATATATAAGACTAGCGGTAGATGTAACAGTAAGAGATAGATCAAGTATCGACCATCATAAAGACTGAAAAATAAAATTGACAAAGATTATTGTTTAAAGTTGACGGACACGCATGTCTTAAACAGTTTTTTTTTTTTTTTTTACGAATTGGTCAAAACCAAACTCAAACAAAAACATTGTTTTCAATCGTTATGAGTCTAACGATTGAATAGAATTTTATTATAAACAATTGTCTTGTAAATGGAATTTTTAAAGCATTGTGAATGTAAAAAATAAAGAAAAAAAAGTGTGCA
This sequence comes from Acanthosepion pharaonis, assembly GCA_903632075.3. Taxonomy (NCBI): domain Eukaryota; kingdom Metazoa; phylum Mollusca; class Cephalopoda; order Sepiida; family Sepiidae; genus Acanthosepion; species Acanthosepion pharaonis. The sequence continues at coordinate 1,234,838 of CAHIKZ030001502.1, read as the reverse complement.
AGACAATAAGAAACACTACCTGCCAAAAAAGTGAAGTTTTGTTGAAATCGGTTGAAAATGTAGGAAATCGGATCCCATATATAAACGAACACACACACACACACACACACAACCTGGGTTTTATAATAAGTATAACATACATAACGTACAAAAATAATTGTGTTTTTCCAATTTTCGGCACTGTCAGAACCACCGCAAGTTATTTTTAGTAGTCCTGTGAAGTTTTGTTGAAATCGGTTGAAAAATGTAGGAAATCCGATCCCATATATAAACGAACACACACACACACACACACACACACACACACACACACACACACAAACAACCTGGGTTTTATAATAAGTATAACATACATAACGTACAAAAATAATTGTGTTTTTCCAATTTTCGGCACTGTCAGAACCACCGCAAGTTATTTTAAGTAGTCCTGTGAAGTTTTGTTGAAATCGGTTGAAAAATGTAGGAAATCCGATCCCATATATAAACGAACACACACACACACACACACACACACACACACACACACAAACAACCTGGGTTTTATAATAAGTATAACATACATAACGTACAAAAATAATTGTGTTTTTCCAATTTTCGGCACTGTCAGAACCACCGCAAGTTATTTTAAGTAGTCCTGTGAAGTTTTGTTGAAATCGGTTGAAAAATGTAGGAAATCCGATCCCATATATAAACGTACAGACACACAACCTGGGTTTTATAATAAGTATGATTACTTTTATAATCTCATTACGTAGTACTTCCTTTCTAAGTTTCATCTTTACCTCGCCATTTACTTGTTTCTTTCTTTTTTCTTTTATTTCTTTTTACGTATCATTTTTTTCTCTATTATTATTTCATTTTATTTTTTTTCTTTTTTCTTTTTTTAGTTAACGTTTTCTTTCTCTTCTATTTTTCTTCTTATTTAATTTTTGCTCTTTTATTTCTTTTTCAAGCTTTTTTTTTTTTCTTTTGTCAGCATTAATTCTTATTTCTTTTTTTCTCTTTTATTTTTCTTTTTGTTTCTTTCTCTATTCTGTTCTTATTATTCAGTCATTTAATTCTTTCTTTCTTTTTTCTCTTTTCATTTTCTTTGTTAATTTCTTTTTCTCTTCTTTCTTTTTTTCTTTTTTTCTTTCTAGCCGTTTCTTTCTTATATCTTTCTTTATCTATTTCATTCATTATTTCTTACTCTCTTTCTTTTTTCTCTTCTTTGTTTCTTTTTCTTTTCTTTCTTTCTTTCTTCCTTTGTTCTTTTCTTATTCTCGACATTTCTTTTTTCTGTTTTTTTATCTAGCCATTTCTTTTTTCTTTCTTTTTTTTTATCTTTTCTTATTACCTCGCCATTTCTTTTTTCTTATATATCTAGCCATTTTTATTTATTTATTTCTTTCTTTTTCTTTCTTCCTTTGTTCTTTTCTTATTATATCTAGCCATTTCTTTTTTTCTTTCATTCTTTCTTCCTTTTTTTTCTTCTTTCTTCTTTCTTATTACCATTTCATTATTCAGCCATTTATTTCTTTCTTCTTTTTTCTTTCTTTCTTTTCTTTCTTTCTTCCTTTGTTCTTTTCTTATGATCTCGACATTTCTTTTTCTTACATTTTTTATATCTAGCCATTTCTTTCTTTCTTTCTTTCTTTCTTTCTTATTACCTCGCCATTTCTTTTTCTTATATATCTAGCCATTTCTTCTTTATTTCGCCATTTCATTTTCTTTTTTATTTTTTTTTCTTTTCTTTTATTCTAGCCATTTCATTTCTTTCTTTCTTTCTTTCTTTCTTTCATTCTTTCTTATTACCTCGCCATTTCTTTTCTTATCTGATCTTTTCAGATCTCGATTTCTTTTCTTTATTTTATATATTTTCTTTCTTTCTTTTTTTTTTTTTCTTTCTTTTCTTTTGTTTACTTTTTTATATTATCTTTTTCGCCATTTCTTTTTGTTCTTCTTACATTTTTTATATCTAGCTTTTCTTTTCTTTCTTTCTTTCTTTTTTTCTTTTTTCTTTTTATTACCTCGCCATTTCTTTTTCTTATATATCTAGCCATTTCATTCTTTATTTCTTTCTTCTTTTTTTATATCTACTATTTCTTTCTTTTTCTTTTTCTTTCTTTCTTTCTTTCTTCCTTTTTGTTCTTTTTTATTTCTTTCTTATGATCTCGACATTTCTTTTCTTACATTTTTATATCTAGCCATTTCTTTTTTCTTTCTTTCTTTCTTTCTTTCTTTTTTTTCTTTCTTTCCTTTTTCTTTCATTTCTTTTTCTTATATATCTAGCCATTTCATTCTTTATTTCTTTCTTCTTTCTTTCTTTCTTTCTTCCTTTGTTCTTTTCTTATGATCTCGACATTTCTTTTTCTTACATCTTTTATATCTAGCCATTTCTTTCTTTCTTTCTTTCTTTCTTTCTTTCTTTCTTCCTTTTTTCTTTCTTTCTTTCTTTCTTTCTTATTACCTCGCCATTTCTTTTTCTTATATATCTAGCCATTTCATTCTTTATTTCTTTCTTCTTTCTTTCTTTCTTTCTTCCTTTGTTCTTTTCTTATGATCTCGACATTTCTTTTTCTTACATCTTTTATATCTAGCCATTTCTTTCTTTCTTTCTTTCTTTCTTTTTCTTTTTTCTGTTATATATTTCATTCTTTATTTCTTCATCCGTTTCTTTTTCTTATATCTTCTATATATATAGACATTTTTTTGTTTCTTTGTTTTTTTTCTTTCTTCCTATCATTTATCTGTTCTCATTACCTAGCCGTTTTTCTCTAATATCTTTCATTATTTTATCATTTCTTTCTTTCTTTGATTCTTTCTTCCTTCCTAAGTTTACTTTTCTTTCGCTTTCTTTCCTTCTCTTTTTATTTATTTCATTTCAGTTTGTTTTATTTTTGTCTTTTTCAAATTTTCTTCCTATTTTTTCTCTCCATATTCCTTCTTGAATTGTTTATTTCTTTCGTTCTTACTATCTTTATTTCAGTCTTTTTTTAACATGTATGTTTCTCGAAGTATTCATTTTACTCCTCTAAAAGTTTTCTTTTCCCTTCCACTTCTTACTTGATTTTTTTTTATCTTTTAGCTATTCTTTGTTTAGAAAGATTTCTTTCAGTTTTTCGAATGCATTCATTTTTTCTTATTGTTCTCTTTCATTTCTCCTGTTGTAATTTAGCTATTTCTTATTCATTTCATGTGAATTTCATTTCTTTCTTTTTAGTCCAATGATTTTCGCTCGTTATTTTAAATTAGTTCTTTTCTTTTTTTTTTTTTTTTTTTTGAATGCTGTACCTATCGCTCATTCCTTCTTCCTTTCTGTTATTTCTTACGAAAAGAAAAGAATGAGAGAATTAAATAAATTTCTTTCTTTCTTTTCCTTTCCTAAAGTACATCTTAACTTTCCCCTCTGTTTTCTCTCCCTGCTTATTAAAACAATTTCCATTCATTTTTATGTCTCAATATATTATACGACAACGTCTCGTTTCGTTTCATGTCTGTAATAAATGGGGCGTTACAATAACTACATTGTTGTGAATAGCTTAATGATCACTGTAATGTCATTAGGTCGTTTTAAATTAGTCTGGACAGGGGACAGATTAAAATTTCTTACAATATCAGCTTGGCCTACCTGTGGAAATTGAATGCATAAAATATCCCTTAGTGTCATTTCAAGATGGAACTCTTAAAGGACCGATGCCCCATGTTAGATAATATAATGGTTAATTTTATCCAAGACTTATCAATATAGATGAATCAAAAGAGTCTTGCTAATGTGGGATTACCCTAACATGTCTGCGAAGAGACTTTTTCTAACACCCGCTAGATGGCGCTATACAATGTGGTATAAAAGGAAAAGGGACAAATGGTGTTTGCTTTTCTTCTCTGGCTTGCCAACCGCAGGGCGCAGTCGAAGGTCTTGGAAGTGACTGTTTCCTCTTTCGAACACAGTAATGTCTCCATTACAACTATATTTAGCTGTGTCCGCCCCCCACGTGGGGTAGCATGTCGCACAAGGCCGAGTTTTATGTCGGCAATCCGAGCCCGTAGGCCCGGCCAAAAATATAGCCTTCGAACCCGCCTCCTGAACGCAACCTTGCCCTTCGGCAAAGCTTCGTCCGGGTTCCTCCCTGCAATGCAGAGCGTTAGACAGACGGCGGTTGCTGTAAGTTTAATAATGTCTCCATTACAACACACGCACACACGAACATATATATATATATATATATATATATATGTGTGTGTGTGTGTGTGTGTGTGTGTAAACAAACAACATTAAGGGATTTATTATATTCTTTATATTTATTTCCCCAGAAAAGTGATTTTTCCTGGTTTTCCAGATCACATTTCGAAGCATATTAAATTGTATTAAATTTAAAAACATTTTTATGCACGGAAATGTGATCTGAAGAACCAGGAAAAAAACACCTTCCTGGGGAAATAAAATCAAATCAATGGACTCTTAAGGTTGTCTGTTTTCTAATTAAATTATTATATATATATATATAGAGAGAGAGAGAGATAGATAGATAGATAGATAGATAGATATTTACAAAGAAGGCCACATATGGAGCAAGTGTGAGGATTGTGAGATGAGATCACTGTAAGATTGGTTGACCTTTTAGATCTTGCTCTCATTTCTTGAAGATGATTTAGACAAGCAGATTGAAAATTGCTGAGTCCACTAAAACACGTTGATCTCCATTCTATCCGCTCCAAAGCTAAGTGCTGATGGGTGCTATGTGGTATGTGGATAAGAACGATTCAAGATAAACCGCCAGAAAACCCACACAATTGATTTGATTAAAGTGGTGAAGGCTTATATTATATATATATATATATATATATATATATGCATTCGTGTGACGCTTTTCCTCGTTGAGGCCTTCATCTAACTAAATTTCTTACGGTGGTTTCGACTCCGCATGTGCTCGAACGAGGGATGCTGGAATTTTTTAACTATGTTTTTGTAAATAATTTAACCGATTTCGTTTATTTTTTTTCTTCGCTTTTTGTTTTAGGTTTCGATTACTTTTGTTATTACATATCCCACACTGTAATAGTAGATACCTCTGCCAGGAACGTGACATGTTTTTGGAACCAGGGCGCGAATTTACTGTGGATAGCTTTGTGATCAAGGTCACTTTAAATCTTTTCGTTTTAGTGAATTGCGTTTTTCTTTCGATCAGAATAGCATATCATCGTAACGAGACTGATTAGAATTTTGATATAAAAATGTTACTCTGATCTAATAAAAAAGTGATAGAAACAAATACAAAAAAAGAATCTACATAAATTATATACAAAACAAATTCCCAGCATCCCTCATTCGTGTGCATCTGTAGTGGCACCAACGTAAAAGATTTAGTTCGATGAAGTCTTAAAGGACAAAACGCGTCACGCTAAAATATTTTTCACTTTGTCATATATATATATATATATATATATATATATATATATATATATATATCCAACACAAAAATAACCCTTTTCAGAAAACGCTCAAGCAACATTTATCAGTCCGTCAGTCATCTTCCAAAAATAAAACCGAGAATTTGATTATTTTTATCTTTGCCTCGTTCTGCCGAACTGTCAGAATGTCAGCTCACAAGCCCATAGTGCTATTTTACTTTAGAAACATATCCTCACCTGATATCCGGTTCGCAATCTTCATGTTGTGAAAAATCCATAACTCGTCCATTCCGGTTTAAGGAATATTTCCACGCTGGTGATATAGAATTTAAATCAGACCCGCTTGAATCTCGTAAATATCATAAATCCTAAATATGGCTTCTCCAGAAACACAGAAGAATCACCCGGAAGCTGAAAATCCGTTGGGAATTATTACAAGTAAGACTCTCTCTTTCTTTCCCATTTTCATACTGTCTGTATGGTATACATATGTTATAGTTTATCTATGTGGTACACGTCTAAATAAACGTGTATAATTTTGTGCATGGCTTAGCGGTATGAAAACTCTGAGGACAAATGTCGTTTGGCTTTAATTTCCATTCAGCTATATCTTTTCGTTCGTGAAATAATACTTTATTAAGTCATGAATATAATAATACCCATAATGAGAGATAATATTCCTTTCTTCCATAGCTCACCCATTAGATCGTTGACTTACACAAGATATTATTAATTACCATTAAGTTACAATGATTATTGTCCCTCAAGTTAATGGGAACTTTAGAGATCTTTTTTAAATTATAGAATCACCTATCATTTGGCTGTAAAATCACATTGGAAATATAAACTTAAGCTTTTAGGAAACTAGTATCATATAACTATTTTCTCCTGTTACAACAACAAAATTAAAGGCCGGTTATTAAATTAAAACAAAATATGAAGGTCTTAACGAGATTTCAGTTCATTTGATTTGTTTTTTCCTAATTTTTCTTGCAAAATCTGTTGATCATGTTTGCCGCAGTCTCTGAATATGGGATCCAGTGAAGTCCGTAATGTCTTCAATATCAGAGGTTGGTAGTGAATATTCAGAGAAAGTAGCGGCTGTTAAATAATTCTTTAAGTCTTCGATATCAGGTTGGCAGTGAGGATAATTTGGGAGAAAAAACAAAATGGCTGCCTTTATACACGTCGAATTGAATATTTTAAGATTTCTGATTGGTTAACCTTTCTATTGGTGAACTATAAAATGAGTCAGCTCATTTTGGCTAGCTCACTAGTACACACATATACAAAAAAAACGCAACAAAATCAAAAGAAAATATTAAAATAAAAGAAACAAACAAAAACATAAAACAGTATATTAACAAACTGATCTAGTTTCAGTACGTTTTTGTCTGTTTAACTAAAACGAGGCATATTCGATTGTGAGCGTCAGTTAAATTCTCTTGTCAACAAAATATCTCATAAATAAGTGAGAATAAGTTCAATAACCAGTAAATGCATGAACTGACATTGTAATTTATACAGTGTATTTAATTATATATTTTAAAATTGTAGCATATTAGACAGTTTCGCCTATCATCCGGTCCACATTCTTCTCCAGCCTTTTGAACAGGAGTCGAGGTTTATTTCATATTTTCTGTTTAGGATTAGGTTACCTGCTCCTTCTAAAGACTACTCATTCTCTTTCATTCTAATGGACACTTGCGTCTTAGTGGCATTATTACTTTATTCGTTGTGAATAGATTAAAAAAAAACATATTAAAGGCATTCTGTTGCCATATCTGGTTTGGTGATCATGCAGTGCATGTCCCGATTCTTGACAAAATCCGAAGAATGGTTAGTAATGTAATCAATTCTGACCATGTTGACCATGTTTGCCGCAGTCTCTGAATATGGAATCCAGTGAAGTCCGTAATCTGTTCAATATCAGAGGCTGGCAGTGGA
>CAHIKZ030001502.1:1207500-1222500 GCA_903632075.3 Acanthosepion pharaonis | reverse complement strand
AATGTTTAGCCGGGAATGACTGTTTTCAGCAAATGTTTCTATTGCTCCTCCTGCTACTCCTCTTGATGTAGGAATAGTTTTATGTCGTTCGTCTGACGGTCGATTCTAAATTTATAGGGATATATTCTCCCTTATGGCACTACAAGAATATGAATAGAACTGCGATTATTCACATTCATGTGTATGGCAAGGTGAATCCCAGTTGTAAAAGCCACTGGTGGTTAGATGAAGAAATGTCTCACATCAGAGCACATGTAATGTAAGTCGAGATAGAGCAGCAAGAAGCTTGCAAATTTAATCTGTGGGAAACGGGATGCAGGATTGAAAATAATCCATCATCGACAAGACCGTGTAGACGCCTTTAAATTCTATCAAGACAGGCAAGTGAAAACTTAGCAGCTCCTGTCTAGATATGATAGTGATATTACAGTTTTATATATATATATATATATATATATATATATATATATATATATATATATATATAAATATAAATATAGATAACTAGACTCGTTTTCGAAAAACCCTCGAATTTTGATTTGATTATCAAATCAATCTCGAGGGAAAAAAGGTTTTAAAAAAGAAAGAGCTACAAACATGGACTTCTGCCGACAAAAAATCGCACAGATGCAGGTCTGAAGCCCAAAGACAAAACCCCGATACGAGTAACAACTAACTAACAAAAGAGCTCAATACAACCGTAGAGCAGGCCTAGATACACCTAGTGAGCCAGCTAGTGAGTGTATCTGTATATATATATATATATATATATATATATATATATAGTGAGTTAGCTCAAATGACTTAACTCACTTTATAGTCTACCAATAGAAGGTTAACCAATCAGAAGACGTAGAAAATTCAATCCGTCGTGTATAAAGGCGGCCATTTTGTCTACTCTACCAGAATGTCCAGTCCAGCTTGTCAGGCGAAGAGAACCAGAAGGAAGAACTATGCTCTTCTACTTTTATCGAAACACCCACTGCTAACCTGAACAACGTTTTCCTACTGTCTTCGAAATATTCACTGTTAACCTCTGGATTCTATAATCGAAGACGACCGTCATGATGAATAACAAGTGATACCCTTTGCTGGTATTATCTAGCTCTTGTAAACAATGAGTATAGCAAGAGATTCATGTATTTACTGAAGCGATACAATGAACCGACCTTTTTTTAGTCATCTTTATCAGTGTTTCCTATATATGAGATCTACTTGAGGTGTGCATATGTCACAATGGACGTTCAAGTCAGCGAATCTTCTTGAGATAAAATACATCCAAAACGACAGGGGAAAGTCCAGGATTGCGCATTGTAACTTTACTTTTGACCGTATTGAATTTTAGAAGGCATTCCTCAATACCTCTCCCCCAGGGAACCACCTGGGCTAGGTCAGAAATGAGCTGCTACGTCCTGGTAATCCAGATTTTTTGAAGATGCACCTATAAACTGTTATATCAACCGCATAGATATTCACAAAGTTTCGGTGTACGTTCTCAGGTAGATCGTTAACATATGAATGAGAGACGGTAGCACCGAACAGAGAACTCAAAGGATTTGATCTTATTGGCATCCGATAATTTACCGTTGCCAACGACCTTCAGAGACCTCCATGTCCAGAAGGACTTCATAATTGAGAAAGCACTTCCGGAGATTCCATAGCTGGCCAGTTTATGTAGAAGCCCCCAATGCCACACCTTGTCAAAGGCATTTGATACATCTAGCGCAATTGTCCTCGTGATGAATTCATTGCCTATTGCCTCGTTGGTTTTCTGAGGAATGACAGTTAAGATGTCAGCTTGCATGCAGAAGATCGAAATCCATAATTGCTATCGCTCAAAAGCGTGTTCCTGTTGAGGTAGTCAGCAATATTCTTGCTGATTACAAATTCAAAGAGTTTCCTGACGACATTAAAGAGACTATATATATATATATACGTATGTATGTATGTATGTATATATATGTATATGGTGCGATGTATAAATTGTCGTCTAAATTATGCGAAAATGAAAATACCACTGACATCTCATTTTAACACACTAACCAAAATGACGACATTAAAGAGACTCTCTCTCTCTCTCTCTCTCTCTCTCTATATATCTATATATATATATATATATATATATATATATATATATATATATATATAATATATATATGCACTTTTTATGGAAAATGAGATATTAGTATCTTCATTTCTGGCAATGTATTTCAAGATATTTTTATGGGTTAAAATGAGATATTAGTGGTATATTCATTTTCGCATAATTATAGACGACTATTATATATATATATATATATATATATATATATATATATATATATATATATATATATATATATATATATATATATATATATATATATATATATATATATATATATATATATATATATATATATATATATATATATATATATATATATATATATATATATATATATATATATATATATATATATATATATATATATATATATATATATATATATATATATATATATATATATATATATATATATATATATATATACTCACAAGATAGCATCTCTTATAGGCGAAATACTACTCTGAATGCAAAATGGATCGAAAAAAAAACACTCCAATATCGTTTCCCGCTAAATCATGGTAATTAACAGATAATAATTTCAATATTATATATTTGGTATCAAGCAGAGTTTCTACCACTGAGCCATCTTCACATGACGGAGAGAAATCGCTAAACCTAGCATTTTTTTTCTTTTTACGCATCTAAACAAACGCCAATCAGTCGGATTTCTATATATATAGAGTAGCATATCATCGTAACGAGACTGATTAGAATTTTGATAAAAAAAAATGTTACTCTGATCTAATAACAAAGTGATAGAAACAAAAACAAAATAAAGAATCTAAATAGATTATATACAAAACATATTCCCAGCATCACTTATTCGTGCGCATGTGTAGTGGCACCATGACTGGGTTATCCTGCTTGGTACGGTTCAGAGTCATATTGCCAGACATTGGGTCTTCCTGTATATATATATATATATATATATATATATATATATATATATATATATATATATATATATATATATATTGACCCAGAGCAGCACTACATCCTTGAGACACCTGTTGTAGTCCTCTGTGTTTGATCTAAGGATTTCACAAATAAATGCGGGAACTCTTTTCATATGAGATCGATCTGAGTGAGTTTTCCGATATCTTGTACCGTCAAAATCAACATTAAACTCATTCAACTCTTTCTAAATCCTCTGTACTGCCCTCTGGCAAACTGAGATTTTCGTATTCGAGCTTCCGGCGTGAGGGACAAGCTGTACAGCATGTCATTTCCAGATTTCTGGCGGAGTGAATTGGTGTTCTTTTTCACGCAGGCGATGCCCAACCGACCCTATTATAGTGTGCAGTCGACACAATCAAAATAATCAACGCGCATATGCAAAATTAAAAAAAAATAAAATGCTGACAATTTACCCATCGCAACCATATATATATATAAATATATATATATATATATATATATATATATATATAAACACATATATATACACATATATATACACACACACACACACACACACACACACATATACATATATATATATATATATATATATATATATATATATATATATATATATATATATATATATATATATATATATATTATTTAAAATATGATTCCAAATCGCGATTTGGAATCATATTTTAAATGAATATTTTAAATAAATAATTATATTTATGCTCTACTTTTGTATCGAGCACTATTTTTTAAAATGATAACTAAAATACTAAGGCACTTGGGATTATTTACCTAACCAGTTCCTTCCTATTTTCTATATATTTTCACATATTATATATATATATATATATATATATATATATATATATATATATATATATATTTTTTTTGATTCTTTACTCTCTGCTTTTGTATCAAACACACACGCGCAATACATATCGGATCATTATTATCGGGGTTAGTAAAAAATTTAGTTAGATGAAGTCCTAAAGGATAAAACGCGTCACGCGATAATATTTTCCTCTCTGTCATAAGTAAAGTCTGATGATCCAGAACCCTGTTAAAGGGGTTATGGTGGAAGAGCTTATTACATGGAATCTTAACGTGGTCTGCTTTTTTATTCAAACAATATATATATATATATATATATATATATATATATATATATATATATATATATATATATATGTGTGTGTGTGTGTGTGTGTGTGTGTGTGTGTGTGTGTGTGTGTGTGTGTGTGTGTTTGTATCAACCAATATATTAACATTAGTCCTTTTATAATGGATAGACATTCAGTATTCATTGATGTGCCGCTAATACTGCCTGCCGTCGGTTGAAATGAACGAAAGCTTCTTCTTAAGTCCCACTTTCTCAAGGTGTTTCCGCTTTTTTCCACAATTGACGGAGGCTGCCTTCCTAAACTTTCTGTTTGAAGTCGTGTGGAATGTCGATATTTTGATTAAGTCATTTCTCCTCGAGTTACATTATATTCATTTTAGCTATCGCTGCTCTAGAAAAATAAATTCGTGAAGGTCCGTGACCACCCACCGCCAGGAAATGAGATGGCATTAAAATGAATGTTAAACAGTCAGCAGTTACATTATGATTCGACAACTGTATCTTTTAGTAGCCAATTAAATTCTAAGATTCCCTGATTTTGTTCTGTTTCTGTGTAATGAAAACAGATGTTCCTTAAGAAGAAAACAAAAAAAGTTAGATGTTTGTGCTTCTAGAAGTTTCATATCGTATTTGCCAGACCAGAAATCTAACAACATTGAACTAAATAATATATCTATGTCTGTCTGTCTGTCTGTCTCTCTCTCTCTCTCTCTCTCTCTCTCTATATATATATATATATATATATATATATATATATATATATATATATATATATATATATATATATATATATATATATATATATATATATATATATATAATAATAAAAGAAAACATAATATTCCATGGTCATAATTTATTCTATTGGAATCGTAAATACGATCCAATTGATCAGACCTAATGAATTGGATCGTATTTACGATTCTAATGGTATAATTTATGACCATGGAATATTAGAGTTTAAGCCTTTTTATTATATCCTTACTCTGTCCCAGACATTGAGTTCTACCTGGATTCTATCCTCTTGGATTTATTTTTTATACAAATATATATGCATGTGTATATTTACCACTAATATTATTTATCTATCTATCTATCTCTATCTCTCTCTCTCTCTCTATATATATATATATATATATATATATATATATATATGTATATTCAGAAAACTTTAAGAAATTTATCATCGTGCAATTACCTGAAAATAAATCTAAAAAAGAAAAAAATATTCTGGAACTGGATAGTGAAGTCGCTATTGAGCAAACAGATGAGGTCAGTGAAGCGAAAATTTACTGGAATTGGATATTATGAATTAACTAACCTTAGGAAAAGTAAAAGGACAAAAAAATAGCAATGAAAAATGAATTACACAATCATGTGATGCTGTTCATTTTCTGTGGAATGCCAATTCGTACAAATGCAAGCCAACTATTTAGGAGGGCTTTAAAACTGAAAAAGCCAGAGGGAAGAATATGCGATCGATTTCGTATAAAACCTTCAATTACTATAAAAAGTTATTGGTTCTGACCTGGCAAGACGGCTTGAATGATTTTTCTACCATTTCTCTGTGCGTTTTCTATAAATATTTTCATTGTAATTGATCGAAAGAAATCTCCTCTATGGTATCTAGACTTTATGAATTTAATCCCCGTACAAGATTAGCGACAAGGTCTCATCAATTTACAGTCAAATTGGATTGATGGAACCGTATGTTCTATGCTAACAGTTTTATTTCTCGAACATCTCGCTGGTGGAACTCTGTTCCGGCTTCTTGATTTCCGATCAACATTGATCTTAAATGCGATATCAATTGTTTTCTGTCTTTGTGATTAACCTTTTATTGTTCGCACTCCTTCACTATTTCTTCTTATTGCACTACACTCGGTAATCCCTTGTGTCTTAGTGGCTCTACTGCCTTGCATGGGGTGACATGATTAAAATATCATCTAACATGGCGAAAAAGATATATAATTGTTTATATACCAGAACCAATGCACAATAAATAGAACATTTATTGGCAGATCTTCTGTTATGCAAATCTCTTCTTTAATATACCGCCTCCCTTCAGGACGTAGACATTCATGAACTTCCTGCCCCTTGTAGTTGTTAATAAGTTTTGTCTTTTCGTTTTTTTTCCCAATCCCAGTTCTTCCATCCATTTGCTGAAGCTTATCAAATATGCCACGCGTTGCTTTCCTTGGTTCTTTTTTCCTGCAATCTGTACCGTGAGTATCAGATTTTCCAATCCCTCCTTCCTAATTACGTCCAGCAAAAACCTCAACTGTCTCTTCCTGATGTTAATTAAAAGTTGCCTTTTTATTTCTATTTTCTCCAGAACCCCGTGGTTGTTCAGTTCTTCAGGCAATGTTATACTTAGCATCGTTCTGTAGAAGCACGTTTCTCTTGCTTCAACTCTCTACATCTTTGAGGAGATAGTCCAGCATTCACTGTCACACAGGAGGACAGCTATCACATAAAGTGGTCAAAACGTAAACAAAATGAAAAACAAAATGGCGAGTCTATATACCAAATATATATATATATATATATATATATATATATATATATATATATATATATACTAGTGATAAATATATACATACATATGCAAAATATATAAATATATATATATTAGGTTGGTGCAAAAATAATGACGTAATAATGTCATTTTTTGACGTATTTTTTAACGTCAACAAACAACATTCTTACGTCATTATTCTTGCACCAACCAAATGCATAGTAGCATACACATACATGTATATTCTTTGAATAAAAATTCTGAGAGGACAGAATCCAGTTAGAACTCAATATCCAGGACAGGGTAAGGATATAATAAAAAGGCTTATACACTAATATTCCATCAAAATATTCCAATATTAGTGTCTAAGCCTTTTATTATATATATATATATATATATATATATATATATATATATATATATATATATATATATATTGTTATGAGCCAGGTTACGACCAAAAGAACACTTTAGGGCGGCAGTCTGTTTATCGCTAGATGCAATCGTCAGCCGTGACGATAGCATCTAGCATGAAACAGACTGTCGCCTCTAGGTGTTGACTTATATGTTCACTTTTGTATTTACACACTCTCTATCTCTGATATTGAGCACTTTATCCCATAAATATAGCACATCTTAAGACTATATATATATATATATATATATATATATATATATATATATATATATATATATTGTTATGGGCCAGGTTAGACCAAGGAAGAACACCACGAATACAGGAGTAGAAATAACGAAGGTATATATTGCACGAAATAATCATACAAGATGTAGGTGTTAGTTTGACTGTCAGTCTGGTTTGAACAACTACCGGCTCGACTCGATTCGATATTTACTTGAAACGAGGGTTGCATGTGGCACAAGGCCGAGTTTCACGTAGACTCGGCCAAAAAATGCCCTTCGGCGGAGCGTCGTCCGGGTTCCTCTCTGCGCAGAGCGTTCGACCGTCAAGCCGACAGTTGTTTGCCTCTGTCTTTTCCACTGCGCGCTACCAGTGTGGCATCTCGATTCGACCCTCTCTCTTGAGAGGCGTAGTATAGATAGAGTTAGGAAGAGTTCATTCTGTAGTTATAGGTAAGGACCCATGACATATATGACAGTGAACATATTAGGTTGGTGCAAAAATAATGACGTAATAATGTCGTTTTTTAACTTATTTTTTAAAGTCAAAAAACAACATTATTACGTCATTGTTTTCGCATTCTAATAGAATCAACAGTTAGAGCGACAGTCTGTTTCATGCTAGATGCAATCGTCAGGCCTGACGATTGCATCTAGCATAAACAGACTGTCGCCTCTAGGTGTTGAATTCTATGTTCACTTTATATTTACACACGCTCTATCTCTGATATTGAGCACTTTATCCCATAAATATAGCACATCTTAACACTATATTTCATATATATATATATATATATATATATATATATATATATATATATATATATACATGAATTATTCACACAAAACTAATGCAAAGGTTAATGATTTAAATGGCGAGACATCCATCATCGCAAACAATTCAAATAGTATACAAAAACCTCCAGATCCGTTATGAATGAATTGATCCTTGTTTATATAAATTTCTGCCGTATTAGTTCTTATTTTTACTACAAGCTTTCGTCTGTTTCTACAGACATCTTCAGGTATAGAATAGATGTTGTTTTTTTTGTTTTTTTCTCTTAGTAATAAGAGGACAACGAAAATATATTTAAATCATTAACCTTTGCATTAGTTTTGTGTGAATAATCCATGTATTTGTAAATTTTTGCACGTTTATTGTAATATATATATATATATATATATATATATATATATATATATATATATATATATATATATATAACCTAAACATTTCTTCGTACGATTTTCCTCCGATGAAGACCAAAAGTACGAAACGCGTCACACGAAAAAATGTTTTCCTCTCTGGCATTGAATTTCCTGATAAAGCCAAACTATCTATAAATTCATCGTCCCGTATTTTTACATAATTCATATTCTGAAAAGAGTCTTGTCAAAAAAAGTCATTAGTTTTAGTCATAATTAATTTATGATTTTAGGAACCAATTCTAATGACGGCTCTATCAGTAAAATATTTTATTAATCTTATATATAAAGTACAGTGCATGATTCATAGGTCATTCAAATGCCCTGGAAAAGTTAGGTGCAGGGAACGAATTTCGTTGAGCTCAGATTCAGTGTTGCCAGATTATGTGAGGATAAAAATAAATATTAAATAATATACAGGGTGTTTCAAAAAAATTGATATCCTTTGAGATGTAAATATCACAGAAAGTACATGATTAAGGCAAATGAAATTAAAAAGTATTAATGTTGAAGATCATAAGATTTATTCTTCCAAATCTGAATGAGAAATTCAAAAGCATGTGGATTATGTGAACGATTTCACAAATGTTCAATACGCACACCGCCTGAGACACGGCATTTTTATACCTGGAAAGAAAAAGATTAAAGATTAAAGAACATAAAAATAAAAATAAGAAAAACACAAAAACATAAAGACATAAAAACATAAAACAAACATTAAACATAAAGATGCTATTACATTTTGAAGTCATTTGAAGGAGATCTAACAAAGTTATTAGATTGCGAAATGATATCAAATTTTTTGAAACACCCTGTATATTAAATAATATATATTCTGGGGAGTCTTGTCGAATACAACTATAGTTTGAGTCATAATTAATTTGTGTTTGTAGCTTCATCTATCGCAAGGAAAGATGGTTCTCTCTGTCACGCCAGAAGGTTTTTGTCGTCTGAGTTCATCGTTCAAATCTACTAATCAACCATCCGCCTTTGCATGGAATACTGTTGTCATATATGGTCAGGTACTCCCGTTGTTAATCTCGCGGTCTTCGACACAGTCCAGAGACGGTATGCAGTGTGATAGGTATCTGGCATCCCGTCTATAGTCACTATCTCACAGATGTGCTGTGGTTTCCCACTGTCTTTTCTACAAGTATTTTCATGGCAACTCCTCCGACGAGCTACTTTTACTGTTTGCCAAACTGCATGCATTTTAGCGTGCTACTAGGTTGGCATCTCGGTTCCACCCTTTCACTGTCGAAACGGCTAAATGTAACCATCTCTTCTACTCCAAGAACTTCTTATCACGTACCTCCCTTCCTATCACTTGCTTCCCTGATAGCTATAATCTTCAAATATTCAAATGTAATGTCAATCGACATCTTCTCCTGCTCTGCCTATGATCCCAGTCTTTCTCTTTATCTGCTTTCCGAAACACTCCTTTTTACTCTTACTTTCACTCTCTGTAATCCCTTGCATGCTAGTGGCAATCCGGTCTTGCTTGGGATAATTTGCTTAAAAAAAATATAATATATATATATATATAATGACGGTTCTATCACAATATTCTTTATTAATTATACAGAAAGAGCTGATGGAAAACATGTTATATACTGTAATGGTCTAGGTTAGGACCAAGTAAGAACAACACGAACACAGGAGTAGAAATAACGAAGGTATATTACACGAAATAATAATACAAGATGTGGAAGGTGTTAGTATGACTGTCAGTCTGGTTTGGAGTGAACTACCATCGGCTCGACTCGATTCGGTATCTAGCCCCCACCCCTACGAGGGTTGCATGTGGCACAAGG
Organism: Acanthosepion pharaonis; assembly: GCA_903632075.3. Taxonomy (NCBI): domain Eukaryota; kingdom Metazoa; phylum Mollusca; class Cephalopoda; order Sepiida; family Sepiidae; genus Acanthosepion; species Acanthosepion pharaonis. The sequence continues at coordinate 1,212,175 of CAHIKZ030001502.1, read as the reverse complement.
CCGAGTTTAACGTAGTTTTTCCGAGCCCGTAGGCTCGGTCAAAAAATGCCCATAGAACCCGTATAAACGGGATCGGGTTGATCAACCTCCCCGAACGAGGCTCTGCCGTTCGGCGGAGCCTCGTCCGGGTTCCTTTCTGCTCAGAGGCAGAAAGTTCGACCGTCAAGTCTTGAGAAGCTCGGCTTGATTCGGTATCTAGCCACCCACCCCCACGAGGGTTGCATGTGGCACAAGGCCAAGTTTAACGTGGGTTTCACAAGCCCGCAGGCTCGGCCAAAATGATGTCCGTAGAAACTGTAAAAACAGAATCGGGTTGGTCAACCTCCCCGAACGAGACTCTGGCCTTCGGCGGAGCCTCGTCCAGGTTCCTCTCTGCTCAGAGACAGAGAGCTCGACCGTCAAGCCGAGAAGCTCGGATTGATTCGGGTCTAGCCACCCCAACCACGAGGGTTGCATGTGGCACAAGGCAGAGTTTAACGTGGGTTTCCCGAGCCCGTAGGCTCGGGCAAAATGATGCCCGTAGAACCCGTATAAACGGCTTCGGCCAACCTCCCCGAACGAGACTCTGCCCTTCGGCGGTGCCTCGTCCGGGTTCCTCTCTGCTCAGAGGCAGAGAGTTCGACCGTCAAGCCGAGAAGCTCGGCTTGATTCGGTATCTAGCCACCCCACCACGAGGGTTGCATGTGGCACAAGGCCGAGTTTAATCGTGGGATTCCGAGCCCGTAGGCTCGGCCAAAAATTGCCCGTATAACCCGTATAAACGGGATCGGGTTGGTCAACCTCCCCAAACGAGACTCTGCCCTTCGGCGGAGCCTCGTCCGGGTTCCTTTCTGCTCAGAGGCAGAGAGTTCGACCGTCAAGCCAAGAAGCTCGACTTGATTCGCCCCTCTCTCTTGAGAGGCGTAGTATACATAGGTTTAGGAAGAGTACATTCTGTATTTATAGGTAAGGACCCATGACATATACCACAATCTTTAGCGTAAAAAGCAGTGGATTAGCAAGGTTCAATCCCGACACCCGACCCCCAAATATGAACGAAATGAAAGGTAATACTGTGCCAGTTTTGAGATACCAGTATTTTTCTTTTAGAACGCTTCGAAAACATTGAAAACACATTTATACGTCGATCATAGTGTGTTCATAGCAATTTGGTTGAAAATGCCTCTTTACTCGCATACTGGATTAATGTAGTTCTACTCCACGATGAAGCGATGTCGCATACAACAAAAATAACACAGGATAAAAAGGGAATTCGATTTGCCTTTTTTTCCCTATCTGGCATATTCTGCTGCGCTTGAATTTCAATACATTGTTTCAAGACTTTAGTTCTATTGAATTCAAACTTTCTAACAATTGCCGTCAATTTTTGAAGGCATGGATACAATATTCTCTGATATAAATATTCATTTTATGTAAGTTTGTAAAAACTGATAGATTATATTTTTTTAATACATTGCTTAGTAATTTATTCTTGTTCAGACAGATTGTCATGGTGGGTTTTATAAAGTTTTTGCTGACAGAAGTGTTGTTTAATAATTCAAAGAGTTCAGATTATAATAAATTTGAAAAAAGTATAGATATACTGTTGCATTATGTGTCGTCTCGGAATCATTGTGGTCTATTTGCACTTTCTTAGTAGGAGACGCAACGCTGCATCACAGACTGTCAATTTTCTTCCTATTTCTTGTTACTCGCATATTGCGTGGGTTACGGACATAGTAATAAGCATTGTGTCTTGAGAGAAGCGAAATCGAGATGGCGAAAGAGATACCGGTTGCCAGCAGATTGACAAGTTACGTATCATCGTCTACGTAACATCTTTCTCTTAAGACACTTTTTGTAAGGAAAACAGGTTTCTTATGTCCAGTAGCTGTTATCGCTCTTTCCAGTATTGATGTGGCAGGCGGGGAAGTTCCTTTCAGACCTTTTATCTGAAGTAGTGTAGAATGTTTATTGTGTCATCATTTTCTCTTCGTCTTACATATCCTTTCCATTTTACCTGTTAATGATGCTGATAGTCACCCAGTGCCAAACAGCTCTTTAATAGTTAATGTTTAATATATTTTAACGACTCTATAAATATATATTAACATATTAAAATCTTAATTATCATCAACATTATTATCATTATTATTATTATTATTATTATGATCATCATCATTCGATTTCTGCTATGGACACACTACCTACCAAGTCTGCGGAAAGACCTAAGGCAGGTCGTGGTGTGTTGTTATACACATTTCATTTTAATTTTTTTTTTTTTTTTTTTTTTTTGATGAAGTTGCTAGCGTTACATAGACAAAGTTCTCCTTAGTGTGTGCTGTACTTAATAAGACAATTTTCTGTATGTCTCTTTAAGCTGGGGTTTCCAGGATTCTTTCAATGTGTTGTTTTGTTCCATTTTTTATAATTCCAAGTGCACCTATTACCACTGGTATTATTCTTGTTTTCAATTTCCACATTTTTTCTATTTCAATTTCCAGGTCTTTGTATTTTGATAGTTTTTCAAATTCCTTGGTTGCTATGTTACAATCCGCTGGACAAGCCATATATCAATTAGTAGGCAAGTTTTTTCTTTCTGGTTTTTGACAATAATGTCCGGCCTATTTGCTTCAATTTTTCTGTCTGTGTGGATGGTATAATCCCATAGAATGGTGACATCTTCTATTTCTGTAACCGGCGCTGGCCGATGTTCATACTAGTGTTTGCTTACACATTTTCCAAAGTGTTTGCACATTGTCCAGTGTATATTGCCCCACTCTATCGTGACGATTTTTATATTCATTTGGGGCAAGTATAGAACATCCTGAGATTAGATGGTCTATTGTTTCTTGGTATTTGTCACAGAACCTGCATTTTGATCCACATTATTATGTATGATATTTGCCTGAAAATTCCTAGTGAAAAGACTCTGGTCTTGCGCTGCAAGAATAAAGCCTTCATAAATAAAGCAAGAATAAAGCCTTATTATTATTATCATTATTATTATTATTATTATTATTATTATTATTATTAATGACGACATCTCAAGTTTAATCTTTTGTGGTTTGAAAGCAGTCAGTAATATTTCCAGGAATATTCCTGCCTCGTGAGACGCCTTGAGAACACTTGATATCGTTGGGAGTGCGCAGGTGTCAGCGTTGATTGGAAAAGTTCATGTGCTGAGGTAAGTGTCGTGTCTATAAGCTGCGGGTATGAACAGTGATACGACCATCATAACCCAGCCGAATCATCTAAGAGCGGGTGTCAATTTGGTGGATTGCTTATCTCTCACTCAATAATAAGTAAATATTAGATATCAAATAAGAAATATTGAATAATAAAGAATTATATATTGAATAATGAAATTAATATGCATTATTAGATATTCTTATTTCTTTTACTATGCGCTGTTTCACTTCAGAACATGGCCGATCATGGTTCTCCACAACATCTGTTTTCTTGCTATATTCCTAATCTCTGTAAATCGTTTGCACAGTTACATTAGGCATGGTATGCGCTTGTTCCTCTGTCTCTCTTGCTTTCAAGATGTCATGTGAGTATCAAATTTTCTAAGGCCGCTTTACCCATCATGTGTCCTTGAAATTTCAACTGGCTCTTTCTTATTCTAATCAGACGTGACCATTTTGTTTCGATATTGTTAAAAATTCGTAGTTGATCACCTGTTTAGTCTATTGTATTCTCATCATCCTTCTGTAGAACTACATTTCTGCTGCCTCAAGTCGTTTCTCTATCTGCGAGGAGATTGTCCATAATTCCCTGCCATACAGAAAGACTGATATTACATTGGAGTCCAGTATTTTTGTCTTTATTTATAAAAACATTTTCCGGTTTCTTAATATTTTGCTTAGCTTTTGGAATGCATTTTTTTTTTTGCTATTCCAATTTGACTTCGGGTTTCACTGTCGCATTTTCCGTCCTCTTTTAAATCACTTCCTTGATATTTGTGTTTTCCTATTTCTGCTGGCTACAGTTTGTAGTTAGCATCGTATCTTGTGCTGTTTCAGTGTTTGATACACATACATTATCTCTAGTTATAACGATGTGTATTCATTTCTTTTCGTTGTACTTTACTAAATTGTGTAGGATTAACATTAGTTTGATTTCAATGTCTGCTATCAACATTGTGTCATCTGGATATCTCATTTTGTTAAGATGGTGGCTGCATGAATGCTGGTGGTTTTTTTTTAAAAAATACTCTCTGGATTCATTCTTTCATTTTATGTCCCCTGTCCTTTTCAGCACCTAGGCGATCATGGCCCTCGCTCTCCCTCTATCCCTTGTAGCTCTCAACAAGTTCCTTCCATATGCTCTCTCCCCAATATCACGTTCTTTCATCCATTGCTTAAGCCCACTAGGAATGTCACACGCTGCTTTCCCTTCTCTCTTTCTCTCTATTCGACCCGTGAGTATCAGATTCTCCAGGCCCTTCTTCCTCATTATATGTCCCAGAAACTTCATCTCCCTCTTCATGATGATAAGTATAAGACTTGTCCTTTTTTGCAACCTCTCTAATACCTGATCGTCGCTCACACGCTCGGTCCATTATATCCTTAGCATCCTTCTGTAGAACCACCTCTCTTCATTATCTTTGAGGAAAACGTCCAACATTCGCTCATTACTTCACTGTAAATATTGAATAAGTACAGCGGGAAAGACACACCGTTGTCTTACA
>CAHIKZ030001502.1:1092500-1205000 GCA_903632075.3 Acanthosepion pharaonis | reverse complement strand
TATATATATATATATATATTAATGCATCATTCAAGTTTTGCCTATTTATTTTAAGTAAATTCTTTTCATAGTGTCGAATAAGCTTTTTACCATTATCACTGAAACATGAAAGAAAATCATCATGTTGATACATATTTTATTGTTAATCCTGTCTAAGATTTCAGCTTACATAAGCCATCGTCAGAGATTACAAGTACATTACAATAAATTAAATAATAAATTATATAACAAATATGGTCATTTTTGTTTTAGTTTTAAAATACGAATCAACACTGAATGGTGTCATTGTTTAAACTTCAATAACTTCAAATCTCACAGTCCATTTCTATAAATCAAATGTGTGTGGGGCCTCGTTTACGTCGGAGATCCTTTCCCTACGGCGCGACGTAACATGATTTTCGACATAGGTCAGAACTCACCTACATTAGCACCCAAGAATCATCCTTACGCTTGGGAGCCATAATGAACGGCAAAAACCCCACTCAAAAAAGAAAAACGACGCAAAAGAGAGATAGCGAATGTAGCACAATCCAATATGACGTACAGCTGCTGAAGAAATAACGCCGTCTTCCTCATAGAGCGCAGCGTGAGTACGTATTATAGTATGGTTTGATGGCGCCGTCACCACGATACTTCGACTCCGACGTACCTCGAGGACCTTCTGTCTTCTTCTTTTTCTCTTTCAGCTACTCGTCTTTTCGTTTCAACATTTAAAAAAAAAGAAAATTAACTTAGTTTTATTTCCCGCCTTATGAAAATCCATCTCATATTTTTTCTTGACCCCCTTAAATTTTTCACATCTGAGGCCACCTCAACAATCTACATTCGTATGTGATTAATTGCTACTCTAGCAAGATTTTGTTTACATACAATTGATTACCATTTAGGGTTAGGGGAGAAAAGATTTTTTTATTCACGAAGTAAAACTCTGCATCCAGTTAATAGAAAAATTTTAAATTAATTTCAAATTTAATGCAAAAACCAAACTCTTTAAACAACATCAATAAGTTCTATATTATTTGATCATTTTAATTTCTTTCATTGAGTAACGCTATCAATCCGTCATTATGGTATAAACCATGGTTATTTATGTGTACAATTTCATTAATTTCCATCAAGACTTATACAGGGTGCGATGTGTAAATTGCCGCTAGTTTATATATTTAGTTTCGCGTATACCCGTTATTTGTTGTTGATTTTGTCGATTGCACAGTATGGTCACATTAGTTGGGCAGTGTCTGTGAGAAAAAGAGCACCATAACACAATTCCCTGTACAGCTTGGTATTCCCTCCGGAAGCTCCGATACGAATCTAACAGTGATTATGACGGTGTAGCAGCTCGGAAAACTCACACTGATCGTTCTGATGAGAAAGGAGATCCAGAATTTGTTTGTCAAAACCTCAAACTTAACACGGAGGTCTACATCAGGTGATCTGATTTTTTTTATCTCCAAAAGATGTATCGAGAATGATGAAAACAAAAATAGAAAATATCTAGTCAACATCAGTCTGTTTGAAGTGATCACGAGTAATGGCGACATTATACCTCCATTTAGCTTTTCAAAGGGCCTAAGAGACAATACTCAGGCCTACATTAATTGACGTGAGACGATAGTGCTGCTCTGAATCAAAAACGGTGGATGCTGGAAGACACTATATCTAGCAACCTGATTCTGCGTCATACCACGCAAGGAGAAAACAGTCATGGCTGTCAGATAATTTCTATGAACCACCACCTTTTACATCTGGTCACCTAACACCCAGACTGCAACTCTTTGATTATTTTTTTAGGGCGCATTTGACTCATAGATTAATAATACACCTTATAAAAACAAAGATGAACTGAAGGCAAGGATTATGGCAGCATTCACCAACTTAAACAGCGAAACTGCCCAGAAGAAATGCAAAAGATTCCTACGTCTCCTGGAGGCCGTGATTGAAGTTAATGGCGATTTTATTGAATAAATATACTTTGTATTATTTCAAGATATTTCTGCGTAATTTTGGTATAGATATGCTTTAAAATGTGATGTCAGTGTTATTTTCATTTTCGCGTAATTTAGACGATAATTTACGCATCGCACACTTTATGTCCATAATCTACGACATCTTCGCTCCATTAAATGATCCTTGGGGAACATCAAACTCACTATTTTCCGCATTCTTCGGCGATATAGAATCATCATGAGAATATAATATTTTGCCAATGCTTAATGATGGGAACATGCTCAATTTTAACTTACATAAACTCCCTGGGAAATTTATTTATTCATTTCTATGTCAGCGACATCAACTTGTTGAAGTGGATATTTTTATATTTCTATTTGAGGAAGCCAAGTCAATGAGGGCGGATTATTAGTTAAAAAAGACATCCTGTCTACAAAAGACGAAAATGTGCATATATATATATATATATATATATATATATATATATATATATATATAAAGATATTTTTGTAGGTACAAAATTTAATTACAGAAATAAAAGTGTGAAGCTTAATATTACTAGACATATTAAAAACGAGCGAAGCAACCGGTTTCACTTCCGCTCTTCAGGTTTCAACGGTTTTATTTTACATTTTCTGTGTTTTAATTTAAATTAAATTTCCTGTGGAAGGCTGAAAAGCCATTTTTTAATATGTCTAGTAATATTAAATTTTACACTTTTATTTCTGTAAATATATGTATATATACATATATAGTCGTTCGACACAGTCTGATATAAAATACTTTTTTTTCTTCGTTCTCTGCTACTTTATATATGGTCATTGCTATAAATAAATATTTTGAATTGTTTCATAATTATCGCCATAAAATCTAAAATATCTATATATCTAGAATTTTCACTGTTATTGTATATAACTATTACAGTGATTGAAAATATAATCCCAACTAAATTGATGTCAATTCTTTTCGGGACAAGCTATATATATATATATATATATATATATATATATATATATATAACCAGAGAATAAAATCTAGAATAATTATAAGGTTTTACTTCAGTCCCTTTAGTATATGTAGCTCTGTAAACATGAATGAAGAAGAGGTATATATTGCGAAAACATTCAAACTTTCTCCACTACCCATACAATTTCCTCTTAAACGCTAAAAACTGATCTAAAAAATCCATACAATCAAAAAACAGATACTCTCAAAAATGACACATAATTCAAAGGCCTGCCCTCCTACACTCTTTCGGCACACCCCGCAAACGATTTAGCCATCCTTAACACGAGAATCGTTACTACAATCTCCAAGACAATCGGGGATATAATCAGAAAGGGAAATAAACCAAACACCATTTCAAATACCGGAATGTACCAGATAAAATGTTTATGAACACAAGAGTGACTTGTGTTTAGACAGACATTCTAACTCTCTCGTCTTACATGTGAACAACGTGGGACATAAATTCGATTCCACAAATGCCATAAAGAAAGAAAAAACACTTTAAGGAGAAAATATTTTGAAAATATATCCATACCATTATTAGCAACTATAAACTCTGGTTTAAATCGATACATCATATCACCATTTTTCTATAGATCCATTAATCATGAATATAAATTATGTCTAAAATAACGAGGATTCTGCGAATTTCACTTTTCAAAATTACGCATGTCAAATTTAATCAAAGCTAAATTATTACAATATCTTACTTCATTTCACCAACCTACACAGAGTTGACAACCACAGACTCTCCTCGCAAATACATAAATAAGCACGTGGATATAAACATCAGACCAATTACAACATTATTTTGCAACATTTCGCTATATTTCACCGACAAATTACAAGGCTGACATATTCAGATTTCCACACATACACACTTATAAACTTAAATGAATGACATTTACTGCACTACATACACCTATACACACAATCGTTTCTTTTGTTATTCACTCTAACACTATTTCACATTTGACATTCTAAATATTCCTCACACATATTTAAATATTATCCATTGTCTTTATATAACTGACAAGTGTATAACCAATGAGAATTATCAAAATTTATAACATTCCAGTACTCTGTTTGCTTTTTCATTTTTATTCTTTATATCTGAGGAAGGGGGGAAATGTTACGTTGAGATTCGTTTCCGACTTGTTCTTTATTTCATTTTATCATCTTGTCGGATTCCTATCCATATCTGATCAACATTTGATCTTTTTGATACATATATATATATATATATATATATATATATATATATATATATATATATATATATTATATATATATTCTGGGATAACAGCTGCGACATTGTTCTATTTATTGAACAATTTAGTTCATTCCACATCAACTGAAAAAAAACTACTACAACAAAAAGAATTCTGCAATTACCATATTAGTAAAAAAAAAACGCATTCTCTTTAAAATTTTCAAAAAATTCAACCTTAGCGTTGGAACCTCACGCTCCCGAATTTCTTACAGTTAACAATAACACATTTCTAAAAAAACATATTTAGATTCACATCTAATCGTTCGTTCGTGTCCCGTTTTTACCTGGATGAATTTAAAAAAAATCAAACAATTTCCATGCCTGATGGTGTCTGTATGAACAGATGAAAGTACTAGCATAAAAAGACCTTATACAAGTTGAATTTATTAAAAAAAACAGGGATCATCTAAAGGTTCGTGGGTTAATGTAATTTTAATAAATTTGTTTGTGAAGATATATTCTCGCTTTTTATAACATTAACTTCAATAAACTGTTTTTTGTATGCATGATTCATGTAATATATATATATATATATATATATATATATATATATATATATATATATATATATATATATATATATAATGAAAAAACTTACAGACAAGGTTTATCTTGTCCGGGAAACGGTTACATTTTTTGAAAAGTGCTCAATACATTGTTCAAACCATCGAAAGTGTAGAGATCTTTAATATTTAATATCTATTGCGGTTTTCACCCTTGAAGTTTTATTCAGGCAGTAAAAAATTCAATTGTTTTTTTATCACTTTATTTATGCACGCATGGTATTAATGGGAAATTTAATAGAAGGGAAAGGGTAAAGCAAGAGTAGAGGAAATAGATGAAAGGGGGAAAGGCAAGGGAAATATTAAAGAGAAGATGCAGAGAAAAATATGACAAGTGTGAAAAGGAAAAAAAAAAACACACATTTTTTTTGTTCTTTCACCTGGGTTCCCACTTGATGTATCTTTGCATGTTTGCAAGCTCCCATCATTTCCAATCTCACATTTAACTATTGCCGTACTTAGGATATAACATCATCACCAACTTTTGTTGCACTTAAAAAAGTATTTCAGAACGACGAATAATATGGATTCGATTTCTTTCTTCAAATCTTCCTCTCCGCAGCTGTGTTCATTTTCATCTGTCGTTTATTGTGTATATTTCTTTTTCTTCCGGACGTGAGCGGACATTGCTATCCTGTTCATTATAGCTCTTAGTAAATGTTGTCTTTTTACTATTTCTCCTAAACACGTTTCTGCCATCCGTTTACACAAACTCATTAGGTAGGTTATGCGGTGTTTTTCTCTGTCCCAGTTGCCATCCACATGCCCTGTGAGAGTCAATTTTTCAAGGCCATCTTTCCTAATTATGTGCCCTAGAAATTTCTAATGTATCTTTCTGATGTTATCTATAAGTGTCCTTTTTTTGTTTTCATATGGTATTAATAAGAAATTTAATAGAAGGGGAGGAGTAAAAAAGAGTAGAGAAAATATGTGAAAGGGGAACGTTTCCTGACACAATATGGACATCATATTTTCAGTACTAAATGGCTTGTTTTTTTTTTCGAAATACTCAAACATATATTAAACCTTATTTTTCTATCTATTAGCCCCCACAATGGCTAGTTAGTTTCGTACAATGTTTGTAATTTTCTATATAAAACGATGAGCTGTCATTATACAATCTTTTCTTAAAGCTGCCTTCAGTACACACGAAATATACTTTATTTTGGCCTATTAAATATCTACATTGTAGACATCCCTTCTGTTTAAAATACTCCGTTGAGAGGACACTTATTCTTTTTCATAAAATTGAATTTAGAAACAAGTAAGGTCTTCCCGTACATGAAACCAAATAGCAAGTTACAATATGTAAACGCTGGATCAAACGTCCCGAAAACTAATCAAACAAGACATTGAATGCAGGCTATCTAGTATTTTTGTAATATAGATTTGAAGAAAAAAAAAAAGAAAGATTATGAGAGAGTATTATAAAAGGAGGGTACAAAACCAGACATGATTTTAAACTCCAAACCCCAATTTTCGTCTAAATTTAATTTCAAATTTTAATTTCCCGACCGTTCTTATTTTAGGTCATACACTGGTTACCTCCCTTTAAACAGTCAAACGAATTTTTACGAACAGCGTCCATCGTTCAAATATTAAATTTTAAGCGTAATTCAATTCCCATTTTTTCTCTATTTTTGCTCTTTTCTTTTCTATTATTGACTCATGTCTACACCTCATTTCCTGCAGTTGAAACGCGGTATTGCTTTAGTACTATTTTTTGTGCTATTTTAATTTTGAGCTATGAATCGGCGTCCGTCCCATGAACATCTCTATACTGTTTTTAAATATACAATAAGCTATATCTTGTGCCCGAGGAATGGGTAACCAAACGTAGGTATAAGTATATTTATTATTATATAATTCTTAGCTCTGTCTAATCACATTGACCACTATTATGTCTACACCTCTTAGATAAATTTGGTAATTATTTATTTGCTTACCAGATCATGTACTCCAACACGTGCGCATACGGTCGCTAAGATCTAGTTATCTTATTTACCTTACACTATATTTATCTCTACACACACACACACACACACACACACACACATATATATATATATATATATATATATATATATATATATATATATATATATATATATATATATATATATATATATATATATATATATATATATATATATATATGAAATAACCTTTCTTTCACATATCATTCATTAAATATGACTGAAAAGGAAAACGCTTTCTTTTTAGCAGGAGCAAGGGAGTCCCAAAATCCTCCATAATTTACATTGTCCTAAGAGCATTTAGATACTTCTGTAAAATTTTAAATAGTTTCGTCTCTGGTTATATTGGCTTTTCCTCGTGTATTGACATATATATATATATATATATATATATATATATATATATATATATATATATAGATAGATAGATAGATAGATAGATATAAAGTTAATATTTGTGGTAAATATACACATACATATGCAAAATATATAAATATATATACATAGGTGAATACACATACATGTTTATTTTGAATTAAAAATTCCAAGAGGATAGAATCCAGGTCGAACCCAATGTCCAGGACAGAGTAAGAATATAAAAGGCTTAAACACTAATATTACATGGTCATAATTTATTCCATTGGAATCGTAAATACGATCCAAATATATTTGCTTTACTTATATCCTGTCAGTGTTAAATTTTTTAAGCCTTCTTTCCTCATTTTTACGCTAGAAATTGCAATTAGGATTTTAGGAATATATTTGTAAGTATTTTTTTTTCTTCTATTTTCTCTAAAACATCGTCATTGGTCACTTATTCAGTTCATTCCCGGGCTCCTTGTTTAGGACAACATTTCTTTTGTCCCAAGTGTTATTTTCATATGTTCGGAGATTGTCCAACATAGGAACCACATAGGAGAACATATATTAAATAATGTTCAGTACTATATTCTGTGTGCTTGATAAGAACAAAAAATACATTTTGTGTGTTTGCCTGAGTGCGTGAGTGAATGAGTGAGAGAGCGAGATACACACACGTCATTGGTTTTGTATCTTCTTTTCTCAAAGTTACAGAAAGATTTTTCTCACGTTGTATGAATATATAAGTATTACTAGGGGTTGTTTTCCTTGCTGAGGAAAATATTTTGAGTGTTATGCAAATATGCGTTGTGTTGGCGTAGAAGTGTGAAAGAAATGAACACCTGCCGTTTCGTATTCGCGTTCAGAATCACGCGTGAACAAACGAAGAAAAAAATAATTTACACACACACACACACACATATATATATATATATATATATATATATATATATATATATATATATATATATATATATATATATATATATATATATATATATATATATATATATATATATATATATATATATATAAGCATCTTCTTTTCCTGACTGTAGGATATATTTATAAAATACTTTACATTTTTTATGTAATATTTTCTACTGGAAATTAGGAAAACAATGCTTTTCATAATAAAACAGCTTGAATAAGCATGTAAAAAGATATATATATGTCCTCGCACGTGTCTGCATTTTCCTCATGATTTTTTTTACATGTAAGTATATATATATATATATATATATATATATATATATATATATATATATATATATATGTACATGTGTGTTTGTGTGTGTGTATATATATATATATATATACATATATATATGAGAATTCACCAATCAATTATTAAGAAAACCAACACAGAAATATAATATATGTAATATATATATATATATATATATATATATATATATATATATATATATATATATATCTATATATATATATATATATATATATATATATATATATATATATATATATATATATATATATATATATATATATATATATATATATACATGAAGAAAAATATACAGAAAAAAACAAACAAAAAACATAATATGCAATTATGCTGTATTAATGTTAATATAAAGTCAACGTCGGACGTTTCTGTCTATTTTAGATCATCATCAGGACATATTCATAAAACATAATTAACATTAGAACATATAAAATACTCCGCCTATTCCTGTAAGTAAGGAAAGGATTTATTAACGAACTGTTTAAAATTGTTTCATCGTGCCTGTCTAATATTTTGAAATCATTTTTGATTTGCTTTGTAACTTGGAGAACTTCAAGCTTCTATGAAGATATAAGAACCTATTGATCGCTGCGTATTCCTATATCAACGAAAGGGATTTCTTGAACTATTTATATGAGAAAATAGTTCAATCGTGCTTGTTTAATATTTTAATATTTTGAAATCATCTTCGAATACGTTTTCACAACATCGCCCACGTGACGACGACGTGATCATAATTAAATCTGATCTTATATAAAAATTTCAGTTAACTGTTTGGATTAGTTGTGCTCTTATGGCCATCGTCTTTTCATTTTGAATTTTATATGTTCTAATGTTAATTATGTTTAATGAATATGTCCTGATGATTGTCTAAATAGACCGAAACGTCCGACGTTTATTAATATTAATACAGCATAATTGCATATTAAGATGATTGTTTATTTTTTCTGTATATTTTTCTTCATACTGTCGGATATATATCCATATATTTGCTTACACACACACACACACACACACACACACACACATATATATATATATATATATATATATATATATAAATCTATTATATGTACTATGCAATTTCATACACAGACAGACACAAGCACAAGTACATACACATATGTCTGTGCGTGCGAGCGCCTGTGTATTTGTATGCGTTTATTGATGCTAGGGAAATTGGCGATAGGAGTTCGTATTATTCTACAAAAGTTATAAACTTGTCGACTCTCACCGCCAGCTATGGCTAAATTTCTATAGCCAGACTATTCCTACGACCCTAATTGGTAATGTAAATATTTATAAATGCTTATACATTAAGAAGCTTATAAAATGTATGGCATAGAGGGAAAATCTTTTCGTGCGACGCGTTCCCACCTTTAGGATTTTATCGGAATAAATTTACTAGGTTGCTGCGTGTACACATAAACGAAATTGGCTATCTATCTATTCTATCTATCTATCTATCTATCTATCTATTTATCTCGGTCTGCTTATATCTATCTATCTATCTATCTATCTATCTATCTATCTATCTATCTTAGTCTGTTTATATCTTTCTGTGTATGGTTTCGTCTATTTAACTGGTATCTATCTATCACTTATTTTCTATTCATCTCTCTCTCTCTCTCTCTTTGCTTATCTTACTAAATCTACTTACTTTGTATCTATATATCTTTGGCTCTGTTGCTCGTATCGTTTATCCCTAACATCCTATTCAGTTCTATTTATGTGTTAATATCTTTCTTTCTTTCTTTCTTTCTTTCTTTCTTTTCTTCTTTCTTTTTTTCTATCTATCTATTCTTTTCTATCTATCTATCTATCTATTATTTATCTATCTATCTATCTATCTATCTATCTATCTCGGTCTGCTTATATCTATCTATCTATCTATCTATCTATCTATCTATCTATCTATCTATCGTTTCTTTGCATCATAAATTATTTAGTTCGAAGAAGAAACGAGTCACAGGAACAATTTTTTCCACTTTGTCAGAGATTACCCCCCACATAAATATATGCATAGGTAGCCACTAGTATTTGAGGATACCAGTCTACTAGGGTGGCTAGCTAATCCCTATTGCAGGCGTTTTCACAGACTGTTTGTGTTTATTCAACACCTACAGAGCCCACATTTGGTTTATACTGCAACTATGCTGAGCCGACCTTAGTTACAGTTTCTGGGAAAGATCGTGTTATCTAGTGTCATCCACTATTTGAACAAGGTCAGCTCACTCAAACCCTCGGCCACGATGACTTGTGACTTTGTGCTAGCACAGTTATCAATGACTATCCAATTTTACTCACGAGGCTTGGGTCAATTCGTAGTTTGGTTTTCAGGTACTTTCCAAAGGTGCCGCATGCTATGATCAACCCCTCCAGTCCGATAACATGGGGAAGTCTCCTTCAAATCGACCATATATATATATATCTTTCGTAAAATATATCTATTGGGTGCTTTGGTACACATCATCAGTGATGTTTCCTTCAACATCATCATCATCATCATCATCCTGCGGCCTCAGCCGAGATTGAACTCACTACACTTCTCCAGTGTTCCCTATCCGTCATAGCTCCTAAAAGATCTTCCTTGGGGATCAATGTGTCTCGTTTTATCCTATCTGGAAAGGTTAACTTGTGTGATCGATTGTCAGATGATGGGTGCCTCCAGAGTACAAATGATGACACAAGTTCATCAGTGGCACGTGCACAATGCCCGGCGAACTGGACACGTCTTTTGCAAACTAAGGTTGATACTCTCGGCAAGTCTCCATATATCATTTCTAGAGTTGGGCGGTTTCGCCATGAGAGATTAAGCACTCTTTTTGAAAGACGTGTATAACATCCATCTAAACGGCGCTGTTGTTTTACTGAGAGAGTCCAAGTTTCAGAGCCATAGAGTAAGATTGGCTCAATAAGTACCCTTTCTTCGCAGTGAGCCAGTCAATGCTGATCGGGTATCGTTTTGTTTACCTTCCGTTATCTCCATTTTTTCCATCATTCCATTCACACACTGAGATTCCACTTGTCAATTCATAGTCCAATCCCGGATAACTTCCGGTTCCCCAGCAATGCGCGCTCTTCCATAAAATAGGAAGCAAATATAACCACAGTTTCTGTTTGGTAAGGAACATGGTAGCGTAATCTGCTTGAAGTTGTCAGTTAGGATATGTTTCTCTCCCTGAGGCATATACACATACATGTACACAAACGAAAACGCACTCAAGAACCACGTTATGCTTACACCTAACCCAATTCAGTTTTTGTTATACTTCTGCCCGAAGGAAAAAAAAAACTCCTTCCTTTTTCCTGTATGAGCTACACACACACACATCAATATACACATTACAAAAGAAACC
The DNA here is from genome assembly GCA_903632075.3 of Acanthosepion pharaonis. Classification (NCBI taxonomy): domain Eukaryota; kingdom Metazoa; phylum Mollusca; class Cephalopoda; order Sepiida; family Sepiidae; genus Acanthosepion; species Acanthosepion pharaonis. The sequence goes on along the minus strand of CAHIKZ030001502.1, from coordinate 1,193,265 downwards.
CTGTTAGTGGGAGACAGTCTGGTACTAGATCTTAGCCAAAGATCACCCGTAGATAAAAATGGTTCGGGGTACCCTGATGCTGTCCCCGAGTGAAGATTTCGTTGTTGACCTACCCACCAAAAAAGAACATAATCATAAAAAAACATAAAAAATAAAAATATCAACCGCAACTTCCTTTCATCTCCTTACTGACTGACAATCACTTCATCTTTTCTGTCAAAGCCATCCTAGAGGATTCTTCTGCTGCCATCATTATTATTGAGTGAATTGTCTTGTTTTTAACCAAACATGTAACACCAATATGCTCCAGACAACATGGGATGCCGGAAATACCACCCATCTGTACACAAGTGTCTAGGTAATTGTTAGCACCAAGATAATGCAGAAATCGTTGGGTCATGATGATGAAGATGATTATATATATATATATATATATATATATATATATATATATATTATAAATTAATTAATTTAAAATATGTTTTTTTTTTCGCTACACAGTTCTAACCATGTTTCAAAAATGGAAGCTAAAAGCTCCTAATTTAATGTTGTAATTAAATTAAAGACATTAGTTCAATTTCATCCTCAAGCGAATCTTGGAGTAACTTTTAAAATTACTGGGTTTTAAAGACACAGTAAAAATCATAATTCACGTTTCCATTGATACATAGAAATCCACTTCAACCAGACAAGGGGTGTCTAGGTGTTCATTATGTTCTTTATGTTGATGTAATCAAATCAATTAATTTATAATATTAATGTCCTGTAAATTTACATTGACCACTATTTTGTAAAAATAAAAATATCTATAAGAACACAGGAATATATATCATACTGTTCTTTTCTTTATATATATATATATATATATATATATATATATATATATATATATATATATATATTATAAACAGAGCATTTACTTAAATATTTGTATCTATAAAAAGAATCTATAAGCATAAAAATGTCTTAAAATGATTGTCGGACTTTGTCCATTTCATAATGTGTGACGTCATTTTTTTACATTTGATACGCCATGAGCAGATATGAATGTACGTGAGAGAATCATGGAAGATTGTAGTTTAAAGACAGTAAAATCGATCTTGCTAACCGAACGCGCCTCTGTGGCCCAATCGGTAAAGGCACGTCAAGCTAAATGACGGTTCCGTACAGGTTCGAATCTTCTCGGAGGAGGAATATTTTCTGTGACAATTTCTCGGACATGCAGGCCGGTAAATGTTGTTTAATACTGTTTATTATAAACAGAGCATTTACTTAAATATTTGTATCCATAAGAAGAATGTATAAACATAAAAATGTCTTTATATATATATATATATATATATATATATATATATATATATATATATATATATTCATTCATTTAAACATGTCTGATTAAACAATTTACCAAATTTAAATTACATGATCCAGCAGCTTACCACAGTATCAACACTTAGGAATTTAAATGCAGCCTTGTGAAATGCCAACTCGAATTAGCTAATGACAAAAGAAACACTCTTAATAATAGAAACAAAAGGACATCTACAACAAACTCAAACAGACAACTACTCTTGATCAAATAAAATAATTTATACACAGACTTACTAATAAAATTAATAATAAATTAGAATGTCAACATTGGTTAAAAATTAAAATCAGATAAAATGCACTATATAAAACATCTATCCATCATCCGAAAAAATGAACACATTTATCAATATTTACAAGCACTGAATTAACTAAACATCAAAAGGAATTATTTAAACTGGTAGCCAACTGTCAACTACAAGTTAAATATAATATTCTAAACAAAATCATCTGGAATAGAGATGCAATATCAAAGTATGGAAAAACTTCAAGAAGAGCAATTGATAACAGCAGAAGCAGAATTTCGGGACTTATTCAAGGCTGAGTCTATAAAAGTCAGAGATGACAAAAGCAAAATCCTTCTAAACGACTAACAAAACCATTAAAATTGCTGCCAAGATCGGATATAATCGTTAAGAAAACAGACAAAACAAAGATCTTTGTAGTTTTAAACAAATCTGATTATAATACAAAGATCGAATAAATACTTAATGATCACCCCAACTTTCAAAAGGTTAACAATCAACAATCTAATCACAGACAACAATGCAGAAGAAGACAATTTAAAACTTCCGAAAATAATTGGTGATTATAAACAAGAATACATTCATGGGAACATAAAAATACACAAATCAAACATTCCTGTTCGCCCCATTATATCCCAATTCCCTCTTCTAACCAAAGTCTTTAACCAACTTTTTACACTATACGTCTTAAAAACACAAAACCCGATAATGAAAACATAGCCTCACATGAAGTTGGAAATTTATTCTTTAATGTCACTGTTAGAGAAACGATTTATATAATTATAAGAAATATATACAATAAACCTTCTCCCCTACAATTACAAATTAGACCAAACATATTACGAAAACATCTTTTAACTTGTACTATTGAAATTCCATTCTTTGACCTCAAAAACAATATACATGTCCAGGAATATACATTTTCCAGGAATCAGTTCTAGGTCGAACTTTTAGCAATTTCTATAAGGCTAACCTCAAAAATAGATATATTTGTTATTGAAAAAAATATCCATTTACCTAAGATATCTTCATCTTAATAAAAAAAATATTGATGAAATTCACGAACTACAAAAAGAATTTTAAAAAAAAACTATCCTTAAATTCACATACGAACTTTACAATAATAATAAAATGCCTTTCCTTTATATATGGACAGACACTAATAATATGTATGACCACTCCATATAAAAAACCTACAAGTATAAACTTGTGCATTCTTACTTCTAAGAGCTATGTATTAACTGCTACCGGATCGCAATTATACAAAATTTAATAAACTGTGCAAAAGTTAAGTCATTCAAAATAATATTTTCTACACTGAACTAAAAACCATTATACAGACTCTCAAAATGTTTATATATCTTACTACATTGTTGAGGAAGAAATAAGACGATCTATCAGAAATTTTACTATAAATCAAATAGAACATAATACTTCCTCAAATAATCCTAAACATATCAATATTTTATATCATAATCAGATGCATTCTAAATATAAACAAGATCAAAAATTTCCAAAAATCTCACAAATACTAATATATCCCCGAGAGATCCAATTAATAAAAATAATTATATACTATACTAAATTTAATCCTAATAACTCAATCATACGTAGTAACTCCTCCCCACCAATTAACGTATAACAAAAAAATAGCATTATATATCAATTTAAATTTCCCATGGGACATTACATCTCCGAAAAAAAGTTAATATATATGTTCGTTATATCACAATAACGGTTCACTCTACATATGAATAATTTATTCTCCATTGCTCAACATCTGCAAAAACATTCCTATCTTCAGTCAGAATTTAGAAGAATATTAGTGATACCCGCATACGTCACCAAGAAAGTAATAAGCAGAAAGTACAAATTCTTAAAGCCAAATTTACTGAACAATTAAAACCAACACTTAACAAAATTAATTATGAATATAGTACAAATGTTCCGAAATGCTTATTGTATATAGATTTTTTTAATATATCTATGTTACAACTAAACAGTTTAAAAACAAGTAAATTATAACTTCTATAAATATTTCAATTACCTAAGCTACGATTCTAAGATTATTTTTTTTTTAAATGATGAAATTGCTCTTATGTTCATGAATATACTCACAGTTATAATAATACAACCACAAATCGTTTCTCTTTTTAAATCAGTGTTTCTGACTTTGGGCAAGGCCTTAATTATTAAGGGTTTAACAACAAAAGCAAAAAAATTATTTCGGACAAACAAAATTATTTATCTTAGCCATGAAAAACACTGCTGATGAAATAAAAAAATATCGTACGTACAATGGAAAATTGAAAATTAATAAATATTATCAAAGAAGCTCTTTTGCTGTATTTAATCATGAAACAAGTAATATTATACGTGAGTACGAAAGGCTTTTATTGAAAATAAATAAACACGCCTAAATTGTTTAATCAGACATATTGAAATGAAAATATGCTGCCAAGATATACAATATATATATATATATATATATATATATATATATATATATATATATATATATATATATATATATCGATGATGAATGGACTGTGACTTAGATTTTGCTTTCAAGGATATATACTGTTTTTATTATAAGAAATTATTAATAATTTTGTCTAACCTCGTTGGCCTCATGAGAGCTATTATTAAAATCACGCCATCCTTCGTATTTTTAAATTAAAATGATTAAAAAAAGACATTGGTAAAGTAGTTTAAGCAGAGAATATTAACGTTCCTGTACAACCCTAGCTAATAATTTCCATTGTCGGTCACTGTAGATACGGAAACAAAACCAAGTTAAATAAATCTGAGTGGTTATGGTTGACTGAGCGAGAAAATACAGCTGTTTTTTGTCTATTTAAGCTACAGAATACGATGGGTAAATTTTCACCAATATTTTTTTCTTTCGCGCATGCGCGTTGATTTTTTTTTTCATTTTCTCGACTGCACAGTATAGAAGGGTCAGTTGGGCATCGTCTGTGAGAAAAACAGCACTATGCCGCAATACACTATGCCAAAAATTTAGAAACGGCATGCTGTTCTTCTAGGCATTCGCACCGCAAGTTACAATACATCATTGCAGAGTGTTTGGGTGTTAATCTGAGGACATTACAAAGAATTCAGGAAGTTTTGGGTGAGTCTAATGGTGATTTTGAAGGTATTTGGGGTGATCCCTAATAATGGCGACGTTATGCCTCCATTCATCTTTCAACTGTCACTCAGGCTCAACATGTATTGTCACTTAGGTATGATTTGCATCCCTGAATCTCTTATTGATAATGATGCAGTATATTTGATTTTTCTGTGGGCTTCTCCATGTCCATATATGTCTTTGGTGTTCTGGAAATCAGACGTTAGCTAATACCTAATCATTTGGACCCGTTTTCTCTCCGCGTTCATTATGACTTTTTAATCTGAATTTGCTAACAATGTTACTACAATCAACTACGCGAATTTTCACGTGAATAGGTCGAAACGCGCTGTATGAAAATGAAGAAACAGACATAGAAGAAAGAATAAACGTTTCTGATAATGGCTAACGAAATTATTCAGATAGAGGGTAATTACCAATCTGCAACAGAAAAGAATTTAGTTGTGTTAATGCTCTGATATTTCCTATGCCTGTTAGTAATCTATCTACCCACCCCCAAATTTTACAAGCTAGAATATTTTCTGGTGTTAAATGACCTGCAAAGAGGTTTATAGGCTGTAGAAAACTGAATCAAAATAAATCAAGAGATTATCTGTGCTCATGGTTTCATATTCGATTTAGAACCGTTTTTAACTTCTTGTTTCTACGACTGGAAGAAAATGTCTTCAGTTACTCTGCACAATCAACAATGACCCAAAACCATGTTAGCATTCTAAAACTCTTGTTTATTTTACGCTTTTATTATAGGTGGGAGAGTCTATTAACTAGCACATCAAGGAAGATGATTCTTGTAGGATTATTTTATACTGATACAATACTGCAGTTTAGTAATTGGGTATTTGTTAATTCATCTACAAAATGAAGTGTCACTCTTACAGTGTTTGGATGGACTAATCCTGTATTTAATATGCCTATCTAATATTTAATTAATATGGCTATGAGCTCTTTTTCGTCCAGTGTGCCTTTGTGGCATACTACCTTAGGAGCGACTCCCTTTTTTCATGACATATTAACATTGACTTATATATGGAACATTGAAAGCCCAGTATTCTTGAGATCTTTTGCTTTTAGTGTTTTTCTCCTTTGCTATCCCTCTACTTAATCCATTGCTATCGAATGTTTTCTAGGTAGGGTTAGGGTTAGAATTCTTACCAGGATTCATTACAGGCGGCCATAATATTAAGAACATAAGGTATGCAGATGACACAATATTGATAGAAGACCCGGGAAGGAAACTACAAAAGTTCCTACAGAAATCAGCGAAGGAAAGCAAGAAGAAATCACTAGTCATAAACTAGAAGAAGACGAAAAGCATAGTTTTCAACAAAAGAATGCGACCAAAATGTAAATTAAACATTCGGAATAAGAAAAACAATTACAAAGATTTAAATATCTGTGACCTGTTCTAACAGAGAACGGAAAGTGCGACACAGAGAGCCGAAGACGTATTGTGATGGTCAAAGGTGCATTCAAAAAGCTTAGCATAGAGAGAAAAAAGTTCCGTTCGAAAACATAAAAAAAAGAGTATTGAATACATAATAAAAATACACGTAGCTTTGAAAAAGTAAATATATGAAGAAAAAAGAAAGGAATAAAGAAATACGTGGACTAAAGAAAGAAAGAAAGAAAGAAAGAAAGAAAGAAAGAAAGAAAGAAATGGAATTTTGAAAGAAAGGAAGGAAACATTTTATCTGTTCCCCTACATGGCAGTGAATGGGAGGACAATTTCCTCTTGGGTCAGTATAAATGTGTAGTATGCTGAGGATACCATGGACCGAACATGTGAGAAACAACAAAATCTTTTGAGGAAATGGAAACAAAAAAGAAACTTATACTTAATACAAGCAATATAAAAAAAAGTCGGAAGTGACGATATTTTGAAAATATGATGGCTATTGGACCCGGGGAATGTTGTTTTTGGCTAAAGCCTGCTACACAAGCTATGAGCACTTTTGGAACCTGTGTTATGTTGAAGCGACCACACTCTGCACACTTTCCTTTTCAAGCACTGCTATAAACAAAGAAGTCAACAAGATCTTTTACAACTTAATGTCTTCAGGACACTTATACTTAACATCAGAAAGAAGCAATTGAAATTTCTGGGACTCGTAACGAGGAAGGAAGGCATGGAAAATATGTTACTCACGGGACAGATTGGTGGGAATAGGGACAGAGAAATGCAGCGCGTAACATGCTTGAGGTATTTGAGTAAATGGATGAAAGAACAGGGATTGGGCAAAAAAAGAAAAAGGCGAAAGATATGAAAGGCGACAAGGGGCATGAAGATGTGGAGGGCTATAATCGTGTCTACGTTCTGAATGGAAACGACGTATAAAAGAATGCATGAAATCTAACCTGTCGATTCCGTTATGGGTTCGACATTATTTTCTTCGATGGATTTGGTTTTGTGAAAGAAAGAAAAGGAAGAAAAGAGAAGAAAGAAAGAAAGAAAAATACATGGATTTTTGATTTAAAGAAAGAAAAAAAGAAAAGGAAAAAGAAAAAAGACATAATAAAAATACACGTAGCTTTGAAAAAGTAAATATATAAAGAAAAAAGAAAGGAATAGAGAAATACGTGGACTAAAGAAAGAAAGAAAGAATAAAAGAAAGAAAGAAAGAAAGAAAGAAAGAAAGAAGAAAGAAATGGAATTTTCAAAGAAAAGAAGGAAAAAGATAAAGATAGGAACACTTGGTGTTAAGAAAGAAAGAAAGAAAGAAAGAAAAAGAAGAACAAAAAGGGAACGAAAGAAATATATGAACATCAAAGAAAGAACAAAAGAAAGAAAGAAAGAAAGAAAGAAAGAATAAAAGAAAGAAACACATGCAATTGTGAAAGAAATAAAGAAATAAGAAAGAAAGGTACAGGTATTTTTGTGAAAGAAAGAAAAGTTGGAAAAAAGAGAAAGCAAAGAAGAAATACATGGATTTGAGATTGAAAGAAAAAAGTAAGTTTGAAAGACAGTAAAGGAGGAATAAATATACATGAAACTTTGAAAGAAAAAAAAGAAAGAAAAAGCAGAAAATTGAAAGAACGAATAAAAGAAAAACAAACAACAAAAAAAGGCATGTTTCTTTGCCCTCAAACTTGAATAATGAAAATGAGTTGTATAGAAACACGATTAGAACACATTTAGCCAATATAGCTTTGAAAGTAGTCAAGAAAGAAAGAAAGAAGTCAAGAAAGAAAAAAGAAGACATGAAAGCATTCACCCAGTTAAAGCTGTGCTTTTAGCCGGTTAAACATATCTCGGCAAAAATGAAAGAAAAAGAAGACTTCAACCGAATTATGCTAATACGGTCTTTAAACTGAACAATTACAAACTTTGAGTAAAAAGAATTAAAGAAAGAGAGAATGAAATAATTCACACGATTTGACGTGGTCGTTTGGTGGACTAAGCAAAAATCAATAAGAGAAATGGAAGTATAAAAATAAGGTTCCTTAAACAAAATGGAAGAAGGATAGAAAGGAAAAGATAGATATCATAAATTAACAAAACCTTAGGAAAAAAAAAAAGAAACAAAATAAAAGACTACTGATCGTTGCATTCTCACGTTGTTATTTAAATACATTCCCTCGGAAGAGTCTGCCTGTAATCGAGTTTCGTCCATTCTTTACTTAAATAACAAGTGCCGGCCATCTGCCTGAATCTCTGTGCCTAAATGATTAGGATCTGGGCATAATAGTTCTGGTGGCGAGAGCCGAAAGCATCCAGACGTTAAGAACTTGGCTCTAAGACGCGTTTCCGTTCATGTCTCAAGGTGCGCCGATTTGCATACATTTACACATATAAATGCGGCACAAAAGTGATTAACTTTGTCCGCACGATGCCGCTTTGCACAAATGAGTCCAGACCAGCCCGCCCGACACTAGCTACATCATTTTCTCCCTCCCTGAAAGATAAGGGGGAGTGGTGTTAGCTCGGGCGAAATGAAATCTCGTTTAAAAATATGCGGTCATTGGTGGTAATCTCAAGTTAGGCCAGGTCTCTGTGATTCGCTTAAGACACAAAAGAATCATCGTTTGTTAACATATATTACGACATGACATGATGAGTCGCCCTCGAGTCACGCATGCGCACACTGGGACGCTGAAACAAAGTCTCAATGAGATGCGATCAGTTGAACAAGTACATGCAGTGTATGTACATATATATATATATATATATATATATATATATATATATATATATATATATATATATCGATTTAGTTTATATGTTCCCCTTATTTTATTCTTTCTATACAGATCGATTTCAGTGACACAGACGCCCGGGCCAATAAATTACAATAAGAAAGTAGTCTATTTTAAAGGATACTTCACGAAATTCCCTCAATCGTTATCTACTCTTTGAAATATGAGAATTAGCTTCAAAGACCCAACAGAAAAAGCAAACGTTCATTTATTATTTACGGTGTATTAAAGATTGAACTAAAATATAATGCATCTCATTTAAGGGAGAATATAATTACAAAATATGACTGTTTAGCATTGATATATATATATATATATATATATATATATATATATATATATATATATATATATATATATATATATATATATATATATATATATATATATATATATATACCTGAAAATTTATTTCGATTGAGCTCTCTCGGGGAGGAAGTGTGGGTTTGTAAACAGTCACTAATACGGCTAATAATGCAAGACTCTTCGGTAAATCGAGTTCTCTTTGTTACTGTGTGTTTATCTAAAAATAAATACACTTAAACTCATCTTCATGCGCCAACGGCTTAGTGGTAGAATCTCCGACTGACGCCAATTCAGTTGGGTTTCGATCCTAGCTAGATGCAACCAGACGTCTAGCCACACTGATGAGCTGTGATACATCGAAACAGTCTGTCTGTGGATGACAATATATATGCACCTGAGAAAATTATTTCGGTTGAGTTTGTAAACAGTGACTATCATGGCTAATAATGCAAGACTATTCGGTAAATCTAATCGAGTTTTCTCAGTCACTGTGTGTTTGTCTGAAAATAAATACGCTTAAATTGACCTTCATTCCTGCTATGCACCAACGGCAATTCAGTCGGGTTTCGATCCTAGTTAGAGGCAACCAGACGTCTATCAACACTGATGAGCTGTGATACAGTATGACTGTTGATGAGAATATATATATATATATATATATATATATATATATAGTGATTTTCCAAGATCAACTTAGACGGTGAACAAGGCCGACAGTTCGGAGGACACCCAGGTAAGTTCGAACTCACTACTCAGTTGTAATTGTTCTAGTGATATAAGCTTGTTAACCATTTCACCGCCTCGATGTATCCAAATGATTGTCTAAACGTAGACTAGACAAGGCACTCCGCCAAGAATGCTGGGCAACCTGTTAAGATCGAACTCACTATTCAGTCGTAAATATATATATATATATATATATATATATATATATGTGTGTGTGTGTGTGTGTGTGTGTGTGCGTGTGTACTAGCTTAAAAAGCTGCATTATCGGGCGGCATCTAAAGTTAGCTCCTGCGGGGTTTTCTAGATTGGTGCTTCGTCACAATAGGTAGATGGGGGGGGGAAGATGCGATATTCAACAATATACTAGATAACTCAAAATTGATCGCTGGATTTAAGTATTACATTCCTATTTAAGCTTACCTTTTAAAAATCTAACGATAATTCTTCTTCTGCAGTCACTCAATTTAAAGACAATTTAATGTACGTAGGTCCTTACATTCCGTACAAACAAGTATTTTGGCTGGATTTTCATAATTGATTTCGATTATACCCAAATTTATATCCAAGCTATAAAAATTGTTATCGCTAAAAAAAATCTCATCGAAAAGAGTCATGCATACTTTTTTTTTTTCGTTTGGACGGAGCTATTTAAAATTAGAGAGTTGTACCCCTTTAATTGGCTTTATTAGTCGTAGCCAAGATGGCGGAAACAGAAAACAATCACAGTAATGAATACTTAAATATCGCAAATTTCAGTTTTGCGAGCGCGATCCGGCCTCTAGGAGTTAAGTTCAAAAAGTCTGACACGGTGACATTGGGATTTATATATATATATATATATGTGTGTGTGTGTGTGTGTGTGTGTGTAAGTTCTAAAGAATTAGAATTTATTGATATATTCAACAGATTTTATTACTTAAACGTTATTTTAGTGGATACGCGTATTTGAGCAGACTTTCCGTCTATTTATTCAACAGTATATTTATTTATTTCCGTCTACGGCCTGAGGGGACGCAGGTTCCAAATATGCCGGCGAAAACATATTGTAATAATTTTTTTTTTTTCAAATATTCAGCCCGGTAGACAAAAAATAAGTAATTATACTGTTATTATAAAATAAGTAATTATACTGATATTATAAATAAACAGAGCGTCTACCAAAATATGGGTATCCACCTAAAAATAATGTTTAACTAATTCCTATTGCAGACGCTCGCTCAGGCACATTTGTGTTTGTTCAACACCCACAGAGCGCACCTGTGTTTATACTGCAAGCATGCTGATCAGACCCTTGTCACTGTTTCTGGGAGAGAGCATGTTATCTAGCGTAATCAACAATCTGAACAGGGCCACAAACTGAACGGACGCACTTGTCTACACACACGCATATATATATATATATATATATATCGGTATCAAGCTTACTTTTATAAAAGTTACATTGAATGTGAGAGAGAAGAAATTACTAAGTATTATTTATTGGGAAATTTGGGGTGTTGCTAACAGAATACAGGAATTATACGGAAAAAGATTTGTGCAATAATTGAACACGTAGGTAAATGGTTAACATGCTCTCTATATAAGGCAGAGATTGGAATATAATTACAATATTTTTGGGAAATACTGTCATATATATATATATATATATATATATATAAAGAGAGAGAGAGAGAGAGAGAGAGAGAGAGATTTATACAGACAAATCCCTTGATACATTGATATAATATGAAATATGAATAGTGATTGATCGCAAGCGTGTGTTTAAGAATATATATATTTGGAAATCAAGAGATTCAAGATAAAGAATATGACAGAAGGTTAAGATTGATGGTTTATGAGAAAGCTTCATTATTATTGATATCTTGTGCACATCCGAAATTTGACAAATAAAAGCAATATATCGCTTATCTGTATTAATTATAAAACATTCTGTTTGCGATTCCAACCCAGAATCTTGCTCAAAATTGTGCTAAAGCGTGGATTCCAACGCCCGCTTGAACAAAATAGGGCACAAGATCTTGTTTAAGGCTGACATTCGCACAATAAAATATATTTATAGCAATAATTGTCCAGTTTTACCAGCGCTTTCCTTTTAAAGCGCCTTGATCATCATAGTTATGTTAACTCTCTTCCTTTAATGTATATGTAATGGCGCAGTCTGTGTGTCGGGTGTGTGTGCCGAGTATGGGCACGTGGCCGTGTGGTTAGATCGTTTGAATTCTGATCATGAGACTCCGGTTTGAACCTCACCATGGTCAATTTGTCAGGACGGAGATTTCCTGGTGTTATCGGAAGTAGAGATCGATCCCAGCGTGCGGCTTCTTTGGAAAGTGCCTGAAAACCATACCACTCGTTGACCCAAGCTTGTGAGGGAAATTGTGTAGACGGAACCCTTGAGAACCGTCGTTAGCTGTCCCAATACTTAGTCTGGCTTGCTGGCCTTCTCTCTCTCTCTCTCTCTCTCTCTCTCTATCTCTCTTTTCCAGAAACTGTAACTTCTGCAAAGCATAGTTGCTATATAACTACAGGTGTGCTCTGTGGGTGTTGATGAAACACAAATACGCCTGAGCAAGCGGGATCGGCTAACTGCCCTAGTAGACAGGCCTCCTCGAATACGAGTGCCAGATATACTATATATTAATAGCACAGTCTATGTAGGCGAAGGCAAGAACAATGTTTTAATTAACTTCCACCTACAGATCAAAGGATCGTAAACTCTTCCTGATCAGTGTCAGTGTTCCTTCCTTCACCTACACAAACTCTCTGTCTCTGTACGCGAAAGCAAGAAAACTGCTTTAATTAACTTCCACCTACCGTTCAAAAGGTCAGAACGTGTTCCTTTTCAGTGACAGTATTCCTGCCTTCACCTATACAGATTTTAGGTCTGTGTAGGTGAAGGCAAATACACTCTTTTAATTAACTTCCGCCTACAGGCCTGTCATGGGTCCTTACATGTAACTACAGAATGAAATCTTCCTAACACTATGTATACTACGCCTCTCAAGAGAGAGGGACAAATCAAGCCGAGATTCTCGGCTTGACGGTCGAACTCTCTGCCTCTGAGCAGAGAGGGACCCAGACGAGACTCCGCCGAAGTGTAGTCTCGTTCGGGGAGGTTGACCAACCCGATTCTGTTTTTAAAGTTTCTACGGGCATTTTTTGGCCGACTCTACTAAGTTATAGTCCTATTCTTCGCAACTTCTCCCTTGATTACCCTGCCAGTTCTATCATCAATCTTTTTCTTTAGTCCCCTTGTTTTTTTCCTTGGTGCAGGAGTGGCATCATTATGTGCTCTAAGCAATCGAGAGACAGTTGATTGCGAGGTTATAGCAATTTCTGCAATTTCTCTCGTAGATTTGCCTGCTTTTGAGAGGGCAATAATAGATGCCTTAAGTGGTTCTAATGCGTGTTTGTACCCTTTCATCTGGTTAGAGTCTTGAGTGGTTATTTCAAGCTGTTTTTATACTGTGTGAGGCTTTCTGGAATATTCTGGAATACCCTAGATTTAATTTAAGCTGTTCTAGAATTCTCTAGAATATTGTTCAGAGTGTATCGTAAAATAGTTTTCAATATTTTGTGAAAAGCTCTTTAAATTTACCAGTTTAATCATTGGAATAAGATATCTGGGTCGGGTTTTTTTTGCACATAGTTTTTTCCTGAATCTCATTTATATCCAAATTTATAATTCTCAATAGAATACCTTAGGGTGAATAAACTTTTTTTTCCTAGGTGGTCAGGAAGGGGTCTTTATATTAGTAAGATTAAAACATATTTTAACCCCCAAAACAATAAACAAAAAATATTTTTAGTAAAAAAACATCAGGTGGTGTGACTTTTATTGAAGAACACTGTATCAGTAAATTTTGAATAAAACATAGACGAAACAAAAATCATCGTCATTAGCTAAAGCACGTGAGACAATTCCAAGAATACATCAAAGGAAGAAGTTACATCCATCGAACGTCAACGCTGTGTTGATTGTTTCGTTGCTTGTTTCTTGGCATATCAACTCCTTATGGGTCATATAATGCTGAAATTTAATTCCCTTGGGTGCATGATTCCTTTTTTCTTTTACAAAAAAATTATTGCTGGTAATTCTTTTTCATTTACACAAATCTGTTGCTGGTAAATTATTTATTTAATTCTATACTTTCAGTTATTGTTAACCCCATTTTGGTTTTTTTCACTATTTGCATATAGCAAGTGTTGAGATGTTGAGAGTTTTCTCGCGTGTGGGTGTATGAATCAAGACAAACACAGTTGTAGGGGAAAATACTGGTATATTTGTAAAAGCAATTAACAATAGAGTGATTAGTAAAACGAAGGTCGGTTAGTACGAAACAATATCCAAAGTCTATAGTCCAACGGTATGTAACGGGTAAGCTTATCTGGACTGCTGTCGCTGACGCTCCCTCCGTCCTCTCTCTAGAGCTGACTTATATGAGAGGGACCAGTCCGTTTCTACTTAGAAGGTGGGTGCGCCGCAACACCCCACCTAAAATTGTTTTTTTTTTTTTTTTACATTGTGGGAAAAAAAAAATTTAATATTTTTTCCTTTTCGGGTCTATTATTAAATTTTGTGTCGCTTTACGTTTTCTTGCAGATCTGCGTTGTTTCTGCTCAGTTTGCGGTATTTGCAGGTCAAACGTATCAAACAATTCGTGTAATTCGTCTTCTTGTGGAATTACTTCCGATTCATCGGTCTTTCTTTTCTTCAACTGGTTAATGTGCCGTTTGTGTGTAAATTTGTTTCCTTGTATAATGTATACCATATCCCCAATGCGCTTTCTTATGACCACTGGTTCCCATGATGTTGCGTTATTTTTATAATTTTTGAAAAAAAATTTTTCATTTATGTTAAATTTTCGCTTGAAAACCATAGCGACTGTTGAGTGTACCTTATTTTCTGGTATCAATTTGTTAAAAGCCGATCTGACCTTTCTTGCGAACATTAGTTCCGCAGGTGATAAACTTGATGGGGCAGATTTATTCGGGATAATTCGGCACACTTGCAGGAATAGCTGTAACGCCTTTCTAGTCGGGGTACTCGTTGCTTTCCTAAGAGCCCTTTTTAGCGTATCGACAAACCTTTCGGCTAGTCCGTTGCTGCGTGGGTGATACGGAGGAATCCTCACGTGATCCACTTGGAAATTCTGGCAGAATTCTGCGAATTCTTTGCTCGTGAATTGAGTACCGTTGTCACTAACCACAGTATCTACCACTCCAAACCTTGCAAATAATTCATGCAATTTATTAATTGTATTTTGGGATATTGGCCTCTTCATTTGGAAAACTTCGGGCCATTTACTAAAGCTGTCAACTACGACCAAATAATGCCATCCATCAATTGGACCCGCAAAATCAATATGAATCCTTGACCATGGCCTGTCGGTTTTTGACCATGGCTTCTGTAGAATTTGTAGTGATTTTGATGCCAAAATGCAGCCTTTACATCTACCGACCATAGAGGCGATGTCGTTGTCCATACCTGGCCAGTAGACGTATGCTCTCATGAGGCTCTTCATTCTATTTATGCCCGGGTGACCAGCATGAAAGTCTTTCAGTATTCTTTTTTGGAGTGTACTAGGGATTACTACCCTTTCACTGTATAATAGCACATTATCGCACAGAGAGAATATCTCTTGAATTTTTCCGTCTTTACTAGCTAGCTTATCTTTTATTTCTATTATATATTTGTCTTTTTCTGCCTCTTTTTTGATGTCCTTAAGCGATACTGGTAATTCTCGAATTGCGTTCGCCAAATTTTCTTCAACCTCATCCTCTGCTCTGAGGGATGCGATTACCGTATCCTCTAAAGGTTCTGTTGCTTTTGGAATGAGTCTTGATAGCCCATCTGCGTGACCAATTTTCTGGGTGGACAAATATTGTATTCTAAAATTATAATTTAACAAAATTGTCTCCCACCTAAGCAATCTATTTGCGGTGTAAGTTGGCAGACCCTTCTTTGAACCGAATATCGTTACCAGAGGCTTGTGGTCTGTCTGTAGCGTAAAATACCGTCCATGAATGCATCTATGGAATTTTGTTACAGCGAAGATAATCGCCAATGCCTCTTTCTCAATTTGGGAATAGTTTCGTTCAGCAGGTAGTAGCGATCTGCTTGCATGAGCGATCGGTCGAACTTTTCCATCCTTCCACTTGTGCAATATGCACGCACCTACGCCGTGTGTACTGGCATCGCTCGCCACGATGATATCTACCTTTGGATCAAAATGTACAAGAAATAAATCTGATGTCAATTTTTCTTTTATATCCTTGAATGCTTGCTCGCATTCTTTTGTCCATATCCAAGGTTTTTCTTTTTTTGGTAGATCGTTAAGGGGAGCTCGTAGAATGTGGAGGTCTGGGATAAAGTCCTGGTAATATGACACCAAGCCTAAAAAACTTTGTAGGGATTTAATATCCTTTGGCTCAGGCATATTTTTCTTCAGCTGTATTTTTACTGATGCTTTCGTGCAACGTCCAAGTCCTTCAGCGAAAACTTCGGGAAATGCTGTTTTCAATTCTGCTTGCAGAATTTTTATGTTGTCTTTGCTTTCACTAATTTTGTTACAAAAAGAACTAATGGGCACGTCCCATAGGTTGAACTTAGTGATTGCGTCAGTCCCAAACAGGTTGTTTGTGTTTTTCATTACAAAAATTTTCATTTTTATCGACTTATTGTTGAAGGTTATATTTACCCATATTTCCCCTTCAAAATTTATCTTTTTTCCAGTTACCGTCCTGGCTATTTTGTTGGACTTTAGCATATTTAGCTTTCCTAGATTTTTCCATGTTTGTGTGTTAATGATGGAAATGTCAGATCCTGAATCTAGTTGCATTTTTACCTTCTTGTTGTACATTTTTACATGTAGATATTTTCGAATATTCAGGTCTTGGTCTTCGTCTGACTTGGTAACTTTTACTCGACTTCTGTTTAATTTTCTACACTTGGACATCTTATGTCCTACTTTCTTGCAATTTCTGCAAGCTTTATTTTTATATGGGCAGTCATTGTACCAGTGCCACTGGCCACATCCATAACAGGCACTCGGAAGGAGTTTTTTTTCTATAATCTCTCTTCGTTCTTGTAGTAGGATACCACTTCCGTTCCGGCGATGAAGAACTGAAACCAGTCTTCCTATTTACTTTCTTCACATTTGCGATAGCAGTTTCTTCTATTTTTTCTGAATCTTGCTTAATGCTTACGCATTGCTGACAATACTCAACTAGCTTTTGTAGTGTCATGTTTTGGTCATTTTCTAGTTTTGCTAAAATGCGTCTTCGCATTTCGCTATCTTTTTTAGACACTAAGCCTAGCACGAATATTAAACACTTGAAATTGTCCGCCGATAATTCTGACAAGCGAAAATCGTCACACGTCTTATTTACGATTGACGCGAATGTCTTGTAATCTCCCTGCTCTCTTTTTTGGATATTAAGGCATTTCCACCTTTTGTTAAATAATGATAATCTGGTGTTAAAAAGCTCTTTTAATAATTCAATTGCTTCATCGAATTTTAAATCTCTTGTCTTTTTGGGTAATATAAAATCCGTAAATTTGTTATGTTCTACCGTTCCCAGTTTCCGTAAAAATCTTATCTTTTTCTCGTCTGTCCATGTTTGGCAATCGACTTCATAAAATCCTGATATCTATGATAATATCTTTCGAAAGTCTTTTCCTCTTCTGGGTTATAGGTAAAACTTTCCATCGTCGACCATATTGTGTCTTGGGAAAAATACTTTCATCCGAGTCTTTCTGCTTAAACAGTATAGCTTTATGTATAAGTTCAGTCATTGCTACTTGTTTCTTTTCATTTTCTTCTTGTATTTTATTTTGTTTTTCGTGTAGCTCCAGAAATCGTTTTGCGTTTTCTTCCTGAAATTTAAGCTGCTCTTTCTGAAAACGTTCTTCACTCTCTTGTTGCCTTTGCATCTGATATTTAATGAGTTCCAGCATAGTTGATTGAAATTGCTCCATGATTATGTATGTGTAGAGAAAAAAGAAAACTAAATTATGTGTGTGTGTGTTTTTTTTTTCTGAGGGGGGCCAAAAAATTTTCTAGCACAAAAAATTGGTTATTATAGCTTCCAATTTAATCAATAAGTTAATGTCGGTTAGTACGCAACAATATCCAAAGCCTTTAGTCCAACGGTAACCTTATCTGGACTGATGTCGCTGACGCTCCCCCCCGTCCTCTCTCTAGAGCTGACATATGAGAGGGACCAGTCTAGTTCTAGTTAGCAGGGATACTAACAGGTGCCGAAACAGGGAACAACTGCTGGTTCAACGCTCCTCAAAACCTCCCAATAAGAAGTCATGCTGCTGGATGTAGTTTATCGTCATACCCAGGACAAAACGCTGAGTTGAAAAAAATATGATACAACAAAGAAAAAAAGAGGAGAGGAAAAATGGAATAGAACATACCAAACGATTTACAAAGAAAATTTTTAAAAATCTATTCAATTTTTTCACAACCCAGCATCTCCGGAAAACTCAAAATGTAATTATTGCGAGACTGGAAACTACCTACACAATAGACTCTTCCAGACCTATATTAAGTAGAAGACATAGCACTCTAGAGAGTGACAGAGAGTGACAGTGAGAGTCTAGTACGACTACCAGTGTTGGACACTAACATATAGTAAGCTCCGCTTACACTATATCTGTAACCTGTTGTTAATATATATTCTTCTTACATCTAATCCGTGTTCCGTGTTTTCCTTCTGTGGTTCTAACTTTCGCCCCACATCAGTGGCGACGAGGATTCGAGAAACGCACTCACGGCGAAACCTAAATACTTTACCAATCCCACATCTGGGTCGACGAAGAATTCTAGAAACGTATTCACGTCGAAAACCGAAATACTTTGCCAGTCCCACATCAGTGGCGACAGAATTATTCGAGAATTTCGTTCTCACCATGTCAATAGCGACAGTACTCGAAAAATACACA
Organism: Acanthosepion pharaonis; assembly: GCA_903632075.3. NCBI lineage: Eukaryota > Metazoa > Mollusca > Cephalopoda > Sepiida > Sepiidae > Acanthosepion > Acanthosepion pharaonis. Next base: position 1,174,319 of record CAHIKZ030001502.1, on the reverse strand, counting down.
AACTCCACGCGTTCCCACAGCAGTGTTGAACGTGAAATTAAGCTGGTATTAATACATTAGCGATTTAAAAGCTAAACACCCAGCGTGTACATATATTCCAATACCGAACGCCATTGACAAACTAACGATTCGACATCTACGGAATATTAAAGTCTGTCCAAATAGCAATACGAGAACGATTTTTTACACACCCACACACAAAAAAAAACAGTTGTTCGTAAAACAAACTGACAATACAAGAGCAAGTACTACCATTGTACTCAAGTTTTCGAAAAAAAACTATCCAAAAATTTTTTATGTAATTGAGTTGAACTCAGGCATAAAATTATTCTCCCCTCAAATTCACTGAGGTGAGTTTTCTCTTTTTGTACCTTTCTAAAAAAAAAAAATACATAAGTGTGGTGAAAAATTATTCAATTACATCAAAATTAACGGAACCACGGGAAAAAAAGAAGCTAAACACATAATTAGTTTAGTTTAACTATTGTCTGTCCATATATTTTTTCTGTAAAAGAAAAAAAAAGGAACAAAAACCTATCATGCTTTTTTTGTGTACCTCCTCTTAGTACACGTGTTTCAAAGCAAAAAAAAAAGCGCTGTCATTTTTAAATATGGAATATTTGCAAAAAGTAGTTGCCCAAATGTTAAAACTAAACTTGGACCAGCAACAAAAATCCGAAGAAAAACAACAACAACTATTTTTGGATTTACATAAACAGCAAATGGAATTCCAACAAATTACGCTTCAGAATGCTGAACTACAACAGAAGCAATGTTCGCAAGGAAAATAAAGTCTGTCTTCGACAAACTTATTCCACAGCAAGCAAAGTTAAAAAAAAAAAACATATCGCTTCATAGGAAATATTTCCATCCTGGCGATAGGGTCTTTTTCAAGGCGTACAAGAACAATATGACATTCTGGGAAGTGGACACCATAAAGCCGAGAATTGGCGAACTGGTATATAAGGTCCAAGAACCAAAAAACATTCACAAAGGCCATTGGAACCAGCTCAGAAAATGCCGTTTGAAGGAATCGCAGGAATCAGTACAAAATAACTGTGAAGAGCCAATCGACCTAATTTTTGATCACTTCGATCTCGACATGCCCCAAGTCTCTCCTGAAGTGCGACGCTCAGGAAGGAAAAGGAAATTTACTCAACCGCTCGACGTAAATCCCAAGAGGAAAAAGTATTAAGTTTTATTTTTTCTCTCCTTTTCAAAAAGAAAACTCTTTGGAAGGTGGGTATTGTGAGACCGGAAACTACCTACACAATAGACTCTTCCAGGCCTATATTAAGTAGGCGACATAGCACTCTAGAGAGTGACAGAGAGTGACAGTGAGAGTCTAGTACGACTACCAGTGTTGGACACTAACATATAGTAAGCTCCGCTTACACTATCTCTGTAACCTGTTGTTAATATATCTTTCTTACATTTAATCCGTGTTCCGTGTTTTCCTTCTGTGGTCCCAACTTTGGCCCCACATCAGTAATTAATGAAGAAGAAAAACAAAGGCAATATGTTCAAATGTGGCGTGAAAGAAAATATCACAATTACATAGAATCAAAAAATTCACAGAAAAAATATCCTAGTTTCTAAAAACACCTTGAATCATATTTAACTTTGACAATACTAAACTTCAGATTGTCCCTAAAACAGATTACAGTGCAACCTCGACTCAAAAGTCTCACATGTGGACCAGTCGGTTTCGAACAGAATATTTAAGATGAAAAATGTCTCGGTTATCAAACAAAACTTCGGTTATCGAGGAAAATTGCCGAACCTGGTTAACCCGAACGGAAACATTTCCTCGTCAACCGCCACGTTGTATACATTCGTATATTGTGCAGTGCTTTTCCTTTCTAATTTTATTGTATTGTGCCTTTTTTTTCTCTTTTCGTTAGTCCTCAGTCATGGCTCCAAAGTAAGCTAGCAGGGATACTGGTAAAGGAAAAACAAAAGTTAAGAGAAAAATAATTATTGATGATATTGTCTCTTCCTACTCACTTTCATATGGCGAAATCAACGATCTCTACTATTCTTATAAATAAAGAGACGATCATGTCTTTCTTTCCCTCTTTCAAGCAAGAAATTATCTTTCTCTGTAACTTGCGCTATCAACTCTTCTACATACAGGTACGTTAAGACTGAACTGTTTAGGTACTATTTTATCTGTTTTGCATTGGGTTTACTTTTTTCTTAGATTTAATGATTTTCATTAGATTTATGCATTATATGATTTTCGTTAGTTTTGTGTATAAACTTATGCCCAACATATTGTTGTTAAAGTTTAAATAAGCAATCATCTTCCGACCAGTGACGGATTAATCCATTTTACATTGATTCCTATTGCAAAAATAGTTTCGGTTTACGAACATTTCGGGTTACGAACGGGCTTCAGGAAGGAATTAAATTCATGAACCGAAAAAAAAAACACAATAATTAAGCTACTGATGATGAAATTACGTAAGCTACTTATGATGAAATTAAGTAAGCTATTAATTAATTAAGCTACAGATGATGAAATTAAGTAAGCTATTAATTCATTAAGCTACTGATGATGAAATTAAGTAAGCTATTAAAAATAAGGAATAGTAAAACATGGCTCGACATTGAAGCTGTAAATAAGGAAATAGCCTACTTTCTTCCCGAATTTAATAACAAGCTTCTCTATTTTATGAAAGAGGGCTGAATTTAGAAATGCGCCCTCCAAAAAGAGGGTGTATCAAACATTAATGCATTATGGAAACAGAAAGGTCACCCTCAATGCCCTCACCTATAAAGAGATGTCATAATTGGATCCATTGTGGCGATAGTATTTATAAACATTATACTAACAAGGCTCTTTTTTATGAAAGTCAATTCCTCACGTCACACTTTAGCATTCGTTCAGCTAAGGGACGCTATCATTGCATATATACCATCAAACCACTCCAAGAAATTGCTTACTTCCCTAATAATATCTGTATAACAATTTTGTCGACCACAAAGCAGAAAATGACCAATAGAGTCTAGATAGAATATCCTCTTCTATTAGAAACCGATTTCCAAGTGCCAAATCCGCCGAGTGTATACATCTACATAACCATACATATCTGACGAAGTCCACAATACCGAAACATTTCAAACCTTATTAGGTGTATGACAAAGAGGAAATGAGAGTCACATTTTATTGAATCTCTTCTTAGACAATGCATTACGCATCTACAAACACTAATGTGATGACATATAAAGTAACCATTTAATCGTTATATATCACATCTCAAACTAGTCTACCAATAAATGACGATAATCCTCCTTTTTTTTCCGGAGACTAATGTACTGATGATGAGTGGTGTATCCTGATGACATAGGTATTCATAGTTAGGATAAGAATGACCTTAAACCGAAAATAAACATTGGCTATCAAGTGTTCCAAGAAATAAGACTCAAGAACACCAAAACTAAAACTATTGTTGGGGATGTGCAGAATTAATTAATTGTAATTGAGTGAATCAGAAGGAATTTGTGTAGGATGCGTGACTTTCTGCATCGACAAACAAATAAATAAGCGCATTTTAAATACGATCAAAAACAAGACATATTCAATTTAGAAACCAATAAAACATTTATATACAATTCAAAGTAATATATATATAAAGGATATTTTGGTATATATTACTATGGTAAAGTGTGTGTGATATTTGAAGTTTCGGTATGTCTCTCTTAGTATTTGTATGTTCATTTACAGTCTTTCCGGAATTGTGTTAATATTAAAAATGTCGATATTAAGTGTTTTTTGGAAGGAGTTCTTATGGAGTGATCTACCTTTGACTGTAATATTTCTGAATCGTTCGAACGTTGATTTTTACTTGATATGTAGTGAATATAATCCACTTTGGATAAGTAAAGTTGTTTTAGGTTTGCGATTCGATATCCACAGAGTTAGTCGAGTTTAAATTGCAAGTGAGTCAACGTTGATGTACTTTTGCGCGGTAAAATCATGATTTCGAGTGACGTGGAGTATGTTGGCAATATCTCTGTGGATGTTCGTCTCTGACTGCTTTGGTCAGTCGGTGTTTTCTTTTATATGTTTTGAAAGTCCATAACGGCTTAAAGAAGTTTTGGCGCAATTTTATTTTGCACGTGAGACTTTCAGATTATTGTGTCCTTAACCAATGAGATTTGTTGATTCGCCTAGTACGGTTTTTATTGGTCGAAGTTTTCCGTACGTCGGCGTAAGATATAGACTGTTCTGTTACTAGGGGTGATAGGTAGAAAAAGGACGAGTCTACACTATGATCTCGAACTGGAATGAAAGGAGTGATACCACAGACACTGAATCCACCTTGTAAATACAAGATATGGAATTAGTATATTGTAAACAGTTCTGATAGCTCAGTGTATGGATCAGTTATGACAAATTAAGTATAGGAGAAAAGAAAACTGAACCTGGAATAGGCTGTGCAAGAAGTAGTTTCGTTCAACACATCAAACTGCGACGAAACAAAAATATCAACCTGTCAACTCGAGATGTGCAAATAGATGTCATCCCTGACGACAACTGTGCTCCGAAGTATCTAATCTGTTTGCTGTATACAAACGCTTCCTAAGTTCAACGGTACCAAATAACAAAAAGCTTATTAATTCAGGGCTACCGACAGCGATAACAACTAAAATGAACGGCACATGTAAATCGTGACTAAAACTAATGACATAACCAAGGTACTAACTTTCTACACCACTTCAAATAGAAGGTTCAGAATGAAACCCTTATCAATAGCGGAAAGAGCTATAAAAGCTACTAGACTTGTGAAACCTGTTTTGCTAAAACAAAAGGGTGTTTAAAGAAAAAAGATTTTATAAATTTCAACTGAAATAAGTCCTGGCTGCTTGGTTAATGAATGCTAAATGTTTCCTTGTTGGGAAATGGTTAAGATTACACGTACCATCAAAATATGTTCCCCTCTTCAGTCATCCGGGCAGTTTCCAATTCAACTCTGTGTCTAGTCTTACATTTGGTGAAATATCTAACGGAAAACGATTCGCAGTTGGCTGATTTTCTAAGCGTAGCTTACATGTGGCACGATGCCGAAAGTATGGGCCATCCAGTGAGGATCGCATCTACTACTAAGTAGTAATTGATCTATCAAGACAAGCTTGCTAGCCATTATACTACGTTGCAGTCTCTAAATGATTTATTAAGCGTAGCTTACATGTTGCACAAATCTGAAATATGAGGCACTTAGTGAGGATCGAATACATTACTCAGTCGTAATTGATCTAGAGCAGAGTTTTTCAACCGTGGTTCCCCGGAACCCTAAGGTTCTGCTAAAGTTCCGCAAGGGTACCGCGAGAACAGGTGAGATAAGCTAATGCACTTTTGATATTTTATTTAATTTAATATACGTAATATTACGGTGTACATTGTGTTTACATTTATATTATGGGTATATGATATTGGTTATTTATGTTTATCTTTTACGTTTGAGTTTAGAATTTTTTGCGTTTGAATGAAAAATCCTTGATGAAGTATTATAAACGAACACTATGAAATTTCTTTAGCATTACCGAAACATTTGACAAAGAAGTATTAATTTTTCCTGAAGCCAGTTATTCCAAAATATATACTATGATATTTACCACGTGAATTACGATAAAAATAAAATAAGAAAGATATGGTATATAATTTTGTTTTTTGCGGAAGGTGTTCCTTGAGACATGTAATTTATTTTAAGGGTTACGCAAGGGTATAATGTTTGAGAAACGCAAGAGTGATAAACTTATTAAATATTACATTACATCGAAGTGTGAAACGGATTTTTCAAAGCGTCGTTTACATGTGGCACAAGGCCGAAATTATGGGGAATAATGGTAATTGATTGGTCGTAGTTGATCTATCGAGACATGCTTGTCAAACATTACGTCGAAGTGCCCGATTTGTGGCTGAGATATCGGGGAATATAGTAAAACTATGATACAGTGGATTTTAATAGACATTTTACTTGCTTTGGTCTCACCAATCAGATTCGAGCGCCTTGCAGAACGGCACTAAAGCTGAAGCGTTGAAACAAGTAATAGAATATGAAGTCTTCTTGCCAAAGATTATTGCCGTGCCGTCGCGCTCTCTAATCAAATAGCAAAACCTTCCGCATCGCCAATTTGAATCGAATTATTTCAGATAGTCTGTCAAAGGAATTTGTTATGAGTCGGGGTGTACGGTGTTGGGCAGAGTGTTGTTTTTACCGGCCACTGACTGGGTTTGGCGGTCTCAGATTTGTGAACGGCCAATTAGACTTGTATGAAAGTTTTGCGAAGCAAAACCGAAATATATATTGACAGCAATTCTATATGAATGTGCCTTTGACGGCCTATTAACAACCATATGGGTCATTACGCATCAGGTAAGATAAATCTATATAAATAAGAAGAATAAAGTAAAAAGCTTATTTTCTAAAAAATAATAAAAAAAAAATAACAACAACAAATGCATATATATTTCCATAGTGTAAACTTCTTCAAATTTATTTTCTTTAAAATACGATTACACAGGAGAACAACATCTAAATGGGTCATACATTCTGAAAATACTTATTTTCTGGATGATTTTAATGTATGAGTTAAAAAATAATTTTCGACTGACACGCTAAGACATACGTATTGTTTACAGACTGATCGGTAACCAAGGCTATGTAGTCATCTTCATCCTGGTATTTAACCCCTAGATGGGGAGAGCGATGACTTTATACGTATTTATGTTTATTTACACAAAAGAGAAAGCAACATTTCATCCGATTTTTCTGGGCCGTTGGTCACTAATAAAAATGCACATTCACAAATCAGGATTAGGAAAATATTAAAGAGAACTTTTTTTTAAGTTATTGTTCATTCAACATATTGCCAAAGCAGAAACACCACACAAAACCTATGAATTTAATAAATTAATTTATAAAAATCACAGAATGTATGGTCGTTAACACGGAAACAACCAAAGTCTAAGGTGTAAATTATAGACATCAGAATCAAGCAAGAAAACTACAAGATCCCAGTGACAAAGGAGCAAAGGATAGATAGAAAAAAGGACTAACTGTTAAATATGTCGTTTTACAGATTGATTATTTCTTTTTGCACGGCTTATCTATTATTGTGTGTTATTTAAACTCAGAAAATATTTTCAGTGTGTAATTCTGATTTGGAAAGGATAATGGTTTAGTGATGATATTCTTAATAATTAACCCATACCAGGGGAAGAAGAGACGGTTTCATGCCTTTCCCAAGACTATTTGCGCGTATGTGAATACAACAAACAAAACGGGAATTTCGACTCCGCTTCCGATTAAAAATTCTGAGTCGTTTTCCATTACATCCCCGACATAGCCAAACTCACAGCATCTGGTATTCCTAAGCGGACACCCTTCTAGATACTGACCAGGTTTGACGTTGCTTAATTTCGAAAACCGTACAGGAACAGGTGCTTCAACAAGATGTAGACTTATGTCCTTTATATGGCAGTTTAATGTCGAATATAACTTTTATCGGACAAACATGAAAATGAATTAGATAAATGGATATAGGTCTGATTAGCACATGAGCCAAAAGGGTAGATATAGATCTGGCTAGCCAATGAGTCAAAAGTGTAGATATAAGTCTAGTTTGCATTTCAGTCAAAAAGGTAGACATAGATTTGGTTTTTACCTGAGTCAAAACACTAGATTTAGGCCCGGACTTGTTCCTAGTCACAAAGTAGACACATATTCAGTTTGTGCTCAATTCAGCAAGCAGACACAGGGAAAGAAAACCTCTGTGGCGGAGAAGTCTTACGTCTCTTCAAGTGAGTCCGTCATCGTATTTTAAATCCCACTATCAGAAAAAGAATTAATGTGTACTTTACTCAAAAAGAAGACATATGTCTGGTTTATATTTGGATCATTCCAATGCCCCTTTTCATTTCGGTGTCACACATATTTCGTCCTCTGTTAAAACACTACCCAGATATTATAGTTTAATACTGGTTTCGTTTCTTGTCACCAAATCACATTTCGCATTTCGCAATGTTTGTTTTGCTGATAACCATCCATTCTTTCTTATTAAATCTGACGTTTAGTCCTTTCTTCATGCTTTCCTCTACTACCTTCAGTTGCAGTTTCTATAGTTTTCTTTCCGTTATCTCTGTGTCCTCACTATATCTTATATTGTTAAAGATGTGACCGCCAATACTGAATCCTTGTAGGACTTCTAATTCCATCAGGATAGCCTCATTTGAAAGGTTTCATAAGTCTGCTGAGAAGATGCATCCTTGTCTTACAACCCTTTCTCGTTTTGATTAGTTACAGAATTCATTTTTTATCCGTATGCAGGTAGATTGGTCACAGTATGAGTTACGATTATCTTTCTGCCTTCGAACGGGGAGGAACCCGAACGAGGCTCCGCCGAAAGGCGGAGTCTATTTCGGGGAGGTAAACCGACAGTGAACCCGTTTATACGGGTTCAAAGGGCATATTTTTGGTCGAGCACACGGGCTCGGAGATCCCACGTTAAACCGGCTTTGTGCCACATGATACCCTCGATGTGGGGGATGACTAAATACTGTTCAGTCTAAAGTCGGACGACCGGCTGATCGGTTGAACTCTCTGCCTTCGGGCAGGGAGGAAACCGAATGAGGCTACGCCGAAGGGCGGAGTCTCTTTCTGGGAGGTAAACCGACAGTGAACCCGTTTATACGGGTTCAAAGGGCATATTTTTGGTCGAGCACACGGGCTCGGAGATCCCACGTTAAACCGGCTTTGTGCCACATGATACCCTCGAGGTGGGGGATGACTAAATACTGTTCAGTCTAAAGTCGGACGACCGGCTGATCGGTTGAACTCTCTGCCTTCGGGCAGGGAGGAAACCGAATGAGGCTACGCCGAAGGGCGGAGTCTCTTTCGGGGAGGTAAACCGATCCTGAACCCGTTTATACGGGTTCAAAGGGTATATTTTTGGTCGGGCCCACGGGCTCGGAGATCCCACGTTAAACCGGCTTTGTGCAATACCCTCGAGGTGGGGGATGACTCGTGGTTCAGTCTAAAGTCGGACGACCCCTCGTGAACTCTCTGCCTTCAGGCGGGGGAGGTGAGAAAGCTAAATAGTCTCTTTCAGTCTGAACCCGTTTATATGGGTTCAAAGGGTATATTTTTGACCGGGCCCACGGGCTCGGAGATCCCACGTTAAACCGGCTTTGACCCCTCGTGGTGGTGACCGGCTCGGACGACCGGCTCCGGCTGATCGGTTGAACTATTTGCCTTCGGGCGGGGAGGAACCCGAACGAGGCTACGCCGAAGGGCGGAGTCTCTTTCGGGGAGCTAAAACGACCATGAACCCGTTTATACGGGTACAAAGGGCATAGTTTTGGCCGATCCCTCGGGCTCGAAGATCGCACGTTAAACCGGCCTTGTGCCACATGATGCCCTCGTGGGGGGTGATTAAATAGTGTTATGATTATCTTTCCCAAATAAATAAAGCTTATCTAGCAGTTCAAATAGTTCTTCGTCCCATACTTTATCAAAAGCTTTTGCATAATCTATGAAACACCTACTGATAAGATCATAACTATTATAAGTGTCATCATCATTTATATGATGTTATATGTACGTGAACGTTAATGATGTAAATACGGCATCGTGTCATAAAATCCAGTTTGAGAAGTATGTATTTGAATGGACTGGTTACTCTGTCACGAAACGATGAAGGCTGTTTATTTTTCTATCAATCTGTTAAGCATCCTAAACCTCGAATTCCGTTATAGTAGTGGGATAATTTTAGCAAATATTATTTTAAATTATTAGCGTAGCACTTATGCCAAGATCTAACCATATGTTTTCTGCTAATAGTGCTTTCTATCACGTTTCTCAGCCGGGTTCTTTCTGCCCAGTCAATTTTGGTCTTCAAAAAATGCAATGCCAATCGATATTTTCTGTCTTCTTTTAGTGTTCTCTCTGCTTAATAGTTTCCCTCTCATATTCTGTAACAATCACTAACCATTTGCATCTTAGTGGCTTTATTGCCTTGTTTAAGTTAAAATGATTAAAAGAAATATTAGTTTAAAAATCATTATTTTTATATATATATGTAGGAAAATGACACAATATATGGAGCCTTAAATGATCAATGCTCTGACATTGACATTCAGTTTTTCCTTCCCGAAGCAAAATCAGACCCTGAAAGTTAATACAAAGACTCGAACCATGTACCGAACTTTTTTTTTTAATTTCCCTAAACTATGCATGCATTTACATAGATCATTTTCAGTTGAGACAACATTATATTCAGTATGGATAAGGTTTGTGTACTTTCAGATACCAAGTCCTTTCAGGGCATGCTTGGCCATGACTCTCCACATCTTTCACTTTTGTCTTGCTTCAGTTAACCTTTGATTTCATTTTTCTTTGCTTTGTCATTCATGGTCTCATTTCATTACTTCTCGCGCTTTCGATGAATACCAATTTTTTTTTTTTTTTTTTAACATACAACGTGTGTTAGCACGTGCGATACCCTGACTTCATCAGGCGCCGACCAGGGGTGATCTCACTGTTTCGGTGGCTATGGCGGGACCGCCACCCCAGGCGCCACCAGCAGCATTTGCCACCAGGCAGGGTATGAAAAAAAAAAAAATAATTGATCGTTCCTCTTTGCAAATTCTTAATGGAATAAATAAAACGATTGTTCCTCTTTGCAGCTTCTGTCCGTAATGAAAGTTCCTGAACGCGTTTGCCGTTATTGACGCGCTCGTAAAAATCGTTATAAACGACTACGCAAATATTTCACTTGCGCATGTTATGTCGTGATAATGCGCGCATAATATTTTACTAATGTTTGTTCTGATCTTAACTTTACTTTCTAAATTTGTCGTCGATTTGGTCGTTTTTCCTCTTTTTATCTTTTCCATTACCGGTTCAAATCACTCAAAGCAAACGTCGTATATTATTCTACAAAAGGGACTGATCTTTTGCCCTATGTGACCCTTAAGATTGTTATTAAGGATAAAAGAAAGCTCTTTGTCAAGATTAGTCCAAACAGTCTTCTGGTTAACTTTGGGCCACTGTATTCTTGGTTTACTTAGGATTTCTCCAGGGTGTTGTCGCTCAACGATGGAATCCTGAACGCTGTGGGTGTATTCCAGATTCATAATCCCATCACTCGATTTACATTCTCCAATAGGAGAATTACGTTGTTTGCACCAGCGTGCCTTATGGATACGTAAACCGCGTAAACTGTTGAATCTTCTGCCGCAATCATACGTTGTAGCCGGGTCCATATACAGGTCGTTTCCATTAAAATCAGTCTGATGGGTGATATATTCTCCCTCCCCACTACAGTCACCCAGAGGGCATTCTACGTCTCTTGTATTCTTCATGCTTTAATGTAGATTCTTGTCTTTCCAAGATGTCACTCCACCTTTCTAGAGGGTCACTTCGTCTTTCCGAAGAGTCATCTTGCTTTCCAGAGAGTCTTGGTAATCAATTTTTAACATACAACGTGTGTTAGCACGTGCGATACCCTGACTTCATCAGCCGCCGACCAGAATTAGGAGAGTCATTGTGAATTGGCAGCATAGTGTAATATGCGTTACCATTTTTAAACCAGACTCGCAGCATGGCCCGGCGTTGCCCGTGCTTGATTCAAAAATCGTACGACTCATAGAGCAATCGCTATCACTTGAATTAAAATATTTTTGCCCTTCCTTGCCTTTAAAGGAGTGCCCTTTGCCGTGTTGATGTTGCTACATGCCTTACTTCTTGCCTATCTCACACTGCGATTTTTTTCTAAGCTCTATACTAAACATTAAATCTGTTACGAAAAAAGAACTAAACAAAATGAACACAAAACGATCAGCTTTAAAAAAAAGGACTCGTAACTGGAAAAACCGAATGAAAAAAGAATGTTGACAACATATACTTTTTCACACCCAATCCAGTTCTGCGGAATCAGAATCAACGATGGGTTTAAGCAAGCAAATAAGCCAATTGGAGTAAAGTGCCATGCAGATTAAAATTATTTCCACTTGTGACAAATGCAGCTATCGATTTTTTTGCATGCTAGCATGCTAGTTAACATTCGTGTCAGTCAGCTATTGGCTCTCACGCTGGCCAATAGAATCGTCCTGCCTATTCGCGGCTGTCAGCTATAGGCTCTCACTCTGGCCAGTACAAAATGGCCGCAAACTATATGAAAACTGCTGTAGAAGCATGAAAAAAATCGGTTATTTCCACTATCGATGGGAATTGAGAAATGCAAAGTCGGTCTTTGCCTTTCGCTAACTTGGAGCATGTGCATGTAAATGTTGGTGCAAATCCGTCGAAAATTGCGGCCGTGCATTCGTTACACACACACACATCCCGCCTTTTATAGATAGAGATTTATCCCTTTCATAGAATGTTTACTAAACCTGCCCAGAAAGGTCAGTCTTCCTTGCTATTTAATCCATAACTGGAGGAGGAAAAACTAGCCTATTCATTCATTTCTTATTTGTACGATAATGAATGTAACAAGCTTGGCTGGAATCTGAACTTGACTTGCCTATTTCTCATCCGGAACCGCTAAATATAGCAGCACCTGGTCGAAAGATTAACTATAGATTAAATAGAAGCGTAGACCGGGATACATAGCCGTGGAGGAGAAATAATCTAGGAGAAACACAATTCTAAATTCAAAATTGTAGATTGACCTTGAGAAACGCATAATTAGTCGTGAAAAGAAAGAGGGGTTCACATATAATATGAACGTTTTTAATAAATTCAACCAAGAAAGTGGATAATGCCACTAAAACCCAAGATGCTACTGGGAGCGAATGAGAATGAAAAGAAACTTAAAAAGAACCGAAAAAAAACATTCCTAAAGAGGAAACAAGAGATAAACATCTACTCTTGTACAAAAGACTCAGGAGAATTTTGAAACGGACGATAGGCAAACCTATCAACTACTTTTGAGAAAAATATAAATAGTAAATAACATTTCAGTGTTTACGCGGAAATGTTAGCACAAGGATGGCCAACCTGTGGCGCATGCGCCGTAAGTGGCGCAATTGGATGCTTACAAGTGGCGCATTGTATCCTTTTGATGAAAAGAAACTAAGCCACTTCTACTCCTTCATTTCAGTGATTTTATATTTATTGCACGTCCTTTGCGAAAGTGCTAAAAGTTTGATTTGTGTTTGTTCCATTTCTTTTTGTTAAAAATACTGGTCCTTTTGGTTGACTGAGTGCTTAACTAAATGGTAGACTGGATTGTGTTCTAAAATGTCTGTCATTCTTTATCACTGCATTGGAGAGAGCGTTTGTGTCTGGATTTTGTTAAATTAAGGTAAGAATAATTTCATCCACCCTTCTGCAAAATCTGAAGAGAAACGTCAAAGCACTGATTGATGCCCCCCCTTCAAAACTCCTGGATACGCCCCTGGTCATAAGCATATATTTTTTCAAATACATAGATTTTATTATAACTTTAAAATATGTCCGTCTTACAACACGAACTGAAGGGAAGTGAATGTTTGTGTGGCGCATTTAATCATACAAAATATTGGCACATGGAATCAAACGGTTGGCCACCCCTGCGTTAGCATTATAGAAGTGAAGTAGACTTTAGAAGACACATTAAAACCAATACTAAAGAGAAAACAAGGGATAAACATATTCTCTTATTCAAAAGACTACGGAGATGTGTGAACCGGTCACTAGGCAAACCAATGTACTATTTTGAGGAAAAAATGAATAGTAAATAGAATTTCTGAGTTTAAGAAGAGAGATTAGATGTATAGATGTAAAGAAAACTTTAGAAGGAACCGGAAAACAAATACTAAACGCGAAACAAAGGATAAATATCTACTCTTCTTCAAAAGACTCAGGAAAAGTTTCAACCAGACGGTAGGCAAACCTATCTACTACTTTTGAGGAAAAAAATCAACAGTAAATAACATTTCAGGTTTTAGACGAAGACGTTAGAAGTATATATATATGAATTGGACTTTAGAAGGAACCGGAAAACCAATACTAAACATAACTTAAAAGTCGACTCATGTTCAAAAGACCGGAGAGCCATGTGAAGCAGACATATTTACCATGTCTTTTCAGGTTTGGATAATTATCTCTCTCCACTGATTCATTGTCCTTGTAGCTTTAAGTAACCTTTAATTATTCATTTTTTTTTTTAGCTTTAAGCTAATATACTTTAGTCCCGAAAAATGTCTCAAGATATGCTGTCTCTTCTGATTTGATTAGGCAATGCTGGTCTCGAAGCAAGAATTATATTCACTGATTTTTTTTTTCATTGAGTTTAACCCAATCAATGTTGGTTAATGTGTGGAAGAATTAGAAAACAGAAACATTAGTAAAGAATGAGAACGAAAGAATAGTAATCAGGGGGAGAGTAGATTGCAATTGACGTTGCATTTAAATTTTGAAAATGCAATTTGGCTGGAAAGCATGCAGCTGTAATGAAGTTTCATAAGCGAGAGGTGCGAGAAAGGAAACTGCTGGCAGCGAATGAACGGTTGCAACTAACCAGCTCAAATGTAAATTGACGAGACCTCGTTGTCAATCCAGTCCTTTAAAAATCTAAAATTAGCGAAGTGTTCTTTCGAAAAATTATGGTGACATCATTTCTTGTAATCCTTTCACGCAAAACAAGGCGGGATTGCCGTTAGTATGCAAGGGATTACGGAGAGTGAGAGCAAAAGAAAATAGGGGTGTTTGAGGAAAAGATAAAGAATTCACAGTTATATCTGGTGAACTGTAAATTGATGAGACCTTTTTGCTCGTCTAATCCAGCGCGTAAATTTTAAAAATCTAAGCAAAACAACGAAGTGCGCATCTGAAAAATTACGGTGAGAGTATTTATAAAAAAGTCAGAGGGAGGCAACCTTATAGTGATGGGGAAGTGACTGAAACCGTGATATGGCGTTAGGATATCAGGGTGAGATGACGCATTTTTCCGAACCTCCAAAAATTACCGGATTTTAAGTTTAACTGAAAAAACGTAAACATTGCTTAAAAGTAATATAATAATTTAATATAACTTGTAATCTTTATATATTTTATTTTATTCATGATACATCTTTTGATTATTGTATTTATTTGTATTTATATGTGTGTTATGACCAAGTAAACGGTGAAGAATAAAAAACAAGAGATTGCAGGTAAATAGTGTATTGAACATTAAATACAACAGAAGAGTGTTACACGACTTGGGAGTTTGTATCGGTCGAACAGCGTTCAACCAATCACTGTTTCGATATTTAGTAGGCCCCACGAGGGTACATAAGGTACAAAGCCGAGTTTAACGTGGGTCAACCGAGCATGTAGGCTCGGTAAAAATTCCTCGTGGAACTCGCATAAACGGGGTCTGGTCTGTCTACCATCCCGGACAAAACTCTGCCCTTCGATACAGCCTCATCCGGGTTCCTCTCTGCCAAAAGCAGAGAGTTCAACAGGAGCTGCGAACAGCCTCAGAAAAAAAAACAGTTCTATCAATGTTCCGATATTTAGTAATCCCCCACGAGGGTACATGTTGCACAAGGCCGAGTTTAACGTGGGTCCTCCGAGCCCGTAGGCTCGGCCCAAAAAATCCCCGTAGAACCCGCATAAACGATTTCGAGTCTGTCTACCTCCCCGGACGAAACGCTGCCCTTCGGCACAGCCTTGTCCGGGTTCCTCTCTGCCAAAAGCAGAGAATTCGACAGGAGCTGCGAACGGCCTCAATAGAACAGTTCTATCACTGTTTTCCCCTGAGGCCTACTTCTCATAGTAACTTTATAGTAAGTGGAAAAGTCCACTATAATCTCATTAGAGGGAAGACGCCGCAACAATATGTACTAATGATAATAATTTTTCACAATTTTTCCACAGTTGCCGTGTATTTCTGTATTTGTTTTATTTGTTTTCGTACAGCTAACCTGAAGAACGGTTCTCTTTTTTTTCTCTGCAAGTAAGACAGTGAACCCACCAAGACATTAGAAATTACCGGGTGTGGAAGAATAAGAAACATGAAGATTGCTAATGATCAAGAAGAAGAAGAGTAATCAGGAGGACATTAGATAATGTTTGACACTGCATTTAAATATTTGAAGACTAGCAACATGGTCCGGCGTTGCCCGTGCTTGATTGAAAAATTGTACGACACATACAGCAATCGCCTTCACTTGACTTAAAATATTTTTGCTCTTCCTTGTCTTTAAAGGAGTGCCCTTTGCCGTGATGATGTTGCTACATGTCTTACTTAAACAAAATGAGCACAAAATGATCAGCGTTGATTCTGATTCCGCAGAAATGGGTTGGATGTGAAAGAGTATTTGTTGTTAACATTATTTTCATTCGTTTTTTCCAGTTACGAGTCCTTTTTTAAAGCTGATCTTTTTTTGTTCATTTTGTTTAGTTCTTTTTTTGTAACAGTTTAATGTTTACTATACAGCTTAGAAAAAAATCGCAGTGTGAGATAGGCAAGAAGTAAGGCAAGCGAATGAGCCAATTGGAGTAAAGCGTCATGCAGATTTAAATGTTTCCCACTTGTGACGAATGCAGCTATCGTTTGGTTTTCCATGCCAGCATGCTAGTTAACATTCATATCAGTCAGCTGTTGGCTCTCACGCTGGCCAATCGAATCTTCCTGCCTATTCGTGGCAGCCAGCTATAGGCTCTCACTCTAGCCAGTAGAAAATGACCGCAAACTACATGAAAACTGTCGTAGAAGCATGAAAAAATTGATTATTATTATTTCTACTGCCGATGGGAGTTGGGAAATGCAAAGTCGGTCTTTGCCTTCCGCTAACTTGGAGCATGTGCATGTAAATTTTGGTGAATTCGTTACACACACACACACACACACACACACATATCCCGCCTTTTATAGATAAAGATTAAATTTGGCTGGAAAGCATGAAACCGGAAGTGAGTCTCAAAAGCGAGAAAAGAATCTGATAGCATAGAATTTACGATTACATCTAGCAACTCAGCTGCAAATTGTTGAAACCTCGTTGCAAATCCAGAGATGCGCTTAAATTTTAAAAATCTGAGTAAATTAGCCAAGAGCTTATTTGAAAAATTGCGGTTAAATTAATTTTTTTATGTCTTTCACCCCCATCAACGCAGGAGTGTCACTACTATGCAAGGGGTTACAGGGAGTGAAATTAAAAGTAAAGAAAGTGTTTGATGATTGGATAAAGAGAAGGACGGTGATCATAATCAAGGAATCAGAAGATGTCGATTGACATTACATTCGAATGTTTGAAGATTATAGCTATCAGGGAAGCAAGTAAGAGGAAGAGAGTTTCAATATCGAGAAGTGCAAGGGAAGAATCTGTTGGCGTAGAAGAGGCGGTTACATTTAACACTTTCGATAGTGAAAGGATGGGACCGAGAGGCCAACCTAGTAGCACGCATAAATTCATGCAGTTGGGGAACCAGTGAAAGTAGCTCGTCGGAGCAGTTGTCATGAAAATATTTGTAGAAAAGACAGAGGGAAGCCGCATCACATCTGTAAGAATGTGACTGTAGACGAGATGACAGGTCAGGGACTATCACATTGCATATCCGTCTCTGGATTTTGTCGAGGATCTCGAGATGAACAGCGGGTGCACCAGACCATATTTATATAAACAGCACAGGGAGGCAACTTTACGGCGGTGGGAAAGTGACTGAATCAGAGATACCTGATCAGGAGCAATAATATTGCTGATTTTTCTTTGGATTTTTATCAACGAGCTCTAGATAAGTAGCAGAAGCTGTCAGCCATATGTAGTAGCACTATTCAATTTATGGACCAATGGGAGACTTAGAGATGTGTAAGACAGATTCTGGAGAGAAAAATTCTCTAGCACGACACATAGAGCCAATTTAGTTAGTTGACCTAGCAATAGATTCAATATAGACTTTCCACTTCATGTCAGCTTAGTAGTTTAGTCCACACAGGGACAACGAGACACTCACCGTCGGTTATCGTCAACCATCTTGATGGAAGACACAGGGTGGTCTCTTAGATGATTAATAGGTAGCAGTTTAGTGTTGGAAGCGTTAAAAATAACAAGCCATACTTCGGCTTTGTTAACAACAGACTGAACGTCGTTTTGGACATCAGATTCCATTTTGATCTCATCGAAATGATCAAACTTGCTACCGAGACTTACATCAAGTGTAAGACAAAAGTACGTTGATGTCACAGAAATGCCCAGGTTTATATTACTTGTAATGTTACAAATGTTGAGACAATGCAACGAGAATTACCGGAAATTGAACGGTGCATGATAATGGCAATCACACGGAAGGGAGAGTGCATTTATAAAATTTGGGGGTTATTTGAGATCCCTCGATCGAGGGTGTTGTGTATATAATCATTTCTTTCTCTCTCTCTCTCTCTCTTTGTATTTCTCTTTCTATCTCTCACACACATAAACACAGACACACATGCATTTATGAGATTTCTAGAATATTTACAGTCACTCAATCTATGGTGTTAAGTACATAATTTCTTTCTTTCTCTCACTCTCATGTGCACATAAATACACTCATAATCCCCACCCCCGACACACACATATTTCTGAAATTTTGATAATTTTTTTTTTTAAATCTCTCGATATTTGGTGCTACGTGTTTAATCTCTTTCTCAATGTCTCCATTTCGAGTCTCTCCGTTTTTCCTTTATTTACTCTCAAACGCATATAAACGAAACATTTCTGAAATGTTGTGTATATCTTGCATCTCGCGATCTATGCTGTTATGTCGAGTTGCTCTACTTGACCGTATTACAGGGCGTCGTTCAAATACTAGCCAACTTTCCTTAAGACGTTTGGCACATAAGTATGCATAAACACTTTCTCTTTATCTCGCTTTCTCGATCACACACACACACACACATATATATATATATATATATTTTTATATATATATTATTTTATATGCGCAATGCTTAGTGGAAAGCACTCAATATCTGTGATAGAAATAAAATACACACACACACACACACACGCATATATATATATATATATATATATATATATATATATATATATATATATATAAGTGAACATTGAAGTCACCACTCAGAGCCGACAGACAGTTTCATGCTAAACGCAATTGTCAGGCGATATGCGTCGTGTTTTTTTTTTTTTTCGACTATTTATATATATGGGTCAGTGATGCATTGTAGACATTGTGGGTAGTCTATTCTAACGGTTAATTTAGCGAGTGTGGTTTGTTAAATCGTTTATTATTTGCTTTATTTATTTGGATTATTTTTTTTTTACTTACTTTCTCTTATCTTTTTTTATTTTATGTATTTTTAGCTATTCTTTTCAGTTTTCGATTTTTAAGTCACATAGAAAAAAATTGTTTTCGTGTCTGCATTTTGAGATGAATTCTGATCGTTTATTCAGTAGTTTGTTTTGGGCTGGGACGGTAATTACAGCTATTTCTACTCCAAGCAAAATTTGCAGTTCTTAAACTGATTGTATTAGGCTGATGTTATGTTTTCCTTAGGGCCTATAACTTTGCAGATTCTGCTCTAGAATTTTATCAAGAATCTCGAATTCAAACTACCCTCACATGTTACTGAAGACAAATACATGATAGTCTAGTAGTTATCTATATATTAAAATGTCTGTGACTTCATGCATGCTTGTATAGTGTGTCCGTTCTGTGTATAATGTTTTACGGTTATCTGATTGAAGTGAATATGATTTAAATATGCTGGTTGCTTATATAGTAAGCATTTTTATGCTAACTTTCTTCAAACAGACAATTTTTTAATTAAAATATTTTTAAATTAAAGACAGACACAAATATATGACGCTTGGCTGTTTCGTCCAGTTGTTTGAGATTAATTATTTATATTTAAACTTTTTTTAAAACAAACAATATTTTAAATATTCAAAAAAATTAGGTTAATCTGATTTTAAAAATATTTTAAGTGAATAAGATGTAAAATTACAAGTTGTTTATGTAGTAAATACTTTTATTTCAACTTTTTTTCCAACAGGAAATATTTTACTTAAAATATTTTAAATTTAAATACAGACACACAGAGATCCCGCTTTCCTGGTTCGTCCAGTTATTTGTATTTCAGTTTTCTTTAAACAAACAATATTTTAAATATTTAAAAAAAAATGTTGGCATAATTTAAAAAATATTTTCAAGTGAATATGGTTTTAAAATATTTTTTGACATATTAAAAAAAACATTTTTAAATAAATCTAATTCAAAGTTCAAGTTTATTCTGGAAATTCTATTCTTTTTAAATGCTGTAAACAATCAGTAAAACGTGTAGTGGACCGTGGTTGTGATGTTGATTAGAAGTAGAAGAAACACATGTGGGTTCAGATTTTCCTGCTCGCCGGCCCAACTACATGAGAAAGTTGGACTATTAATTAAGTCCAAAGAATGCAAAGAAAACAAACAAAACACAAGACCGATAATATATGTATACAAATATATATATTAATAACAGGTTACATAGAAACAAAAGAACAAAGTGTGTGTGAATATTATATATGTGCGTTTGTGTGTGTATGTGCTTAGCGTGTTCCCAGCATTTTGGGAAACGCTATCTCTGGTGAGCGTTCACATTTTGAGGTGGTAAGGCTGGAAACCTGAGGAAAAGGAGAGATTTACCTCAAGGTGTCGGCGCAAAGGCCTGAGGAAAAAAGAGAAAGAGGCGAAGGGTCAGCGGCTATTTATAGCCAGGGAAGAGAGGCCCCTGGTGAAAGGGTTAACGAACTGAAGGAGGAGTTAAACATGAGCTTGTAAACTAGACCAATGATGACACGAACGAAGTGAAATATTTAACTACGTCATAAAAAAAATAACTTTCATTTCAATGGAATGTTGAAATCTTAATCGTCAGTCACCCAACGGGTCACGTGTAGTCAAGGCCATTTTATTTTGTGTACTGGAAGTCGGTGAATACCGTTCTGCATTCTTACAATTTCAATGAATGAAAAATAAGAAACCTTGTGAAACACGTACATATGTGGCTAACAGATTTAATAGTAAATGATTCATTTATGTAATAATCGTTATAGGAATAATACGATACACTGTAAAATGTAGATAAAATTAACTTCAGGGACAATGTGTGAATGGTGTAGGTCATGTGTCACATGTGACACAGCCATTCTCTGGTTGAATACTTTTTACTCTGCAACCCTCACTGATCTTTTCAACGCACTTCAAGAGCGGTAGAGTAAATTATAAAAAAGGATGTAAACTATAAAAAAAAAAAATGCATTGCAAAAGTTTTTAATACAGAAATATGTTGAAGAAATATTCAGTTTCAACAACCTTTTTCTTTAGTTCCACCCATTGAGACCTTTACAGCTAGGCCAAACCGCGCAATTTTTCGGGGGAAGTAACACTTTCCGTGCAAGAGAAAACTTCCACTTACACAACTGCTTTCAAAGATCTGCCACTTTAAGGAAGAGGCTCCCATGTGGGTGCTCCTTTGAATAATACAAAATTCAAGTCAATAGTCACTAGTTTTTATTCCATAGAATTTTCTCTTTCATTCTTACCATCGACTTTATTTATCCTGACAATTATTAGAGTAACCGCTTACTCTATCAATCGAGCTTTATAAAACCATGCAATTAAAGACAGAACTCGTTTCTGTTCTTTTGCTGTTAACTGCACTGATATTTCTTACTTTCATAAAGTTACTTTTATTCTATGAATATATTCTCTGAATATATTTAACAGCGAATAAAATAAGCAGGAAATTAGTAACAGCAAATCATAGACAGGTCGATGGAGGAATTATAATCCTCTCATGAATTTATCAAACTTTCTTTTTTTTCTATGTGAATTCTTCGTAATATTCAGCCAAAAAAAAAAAAATAATCGAAAATGCAACTTCAACGAAAGCTGCCAAAAAACATATCTTATGAGCTAAAGGTTGAAAAAAAAGTGATCCTAACAGTTAGGCTCCTCTAGTAATATAATGAAAGAAAATCTATGACTTATTTAATGACCAGTACGTGCGCCATTACCAAGTATTGAACTCAAAACACTTTGGGTCTAGTCACTGGATCTAACCAACGTCTTTATCCACTGAGCCAATACTTGGAGATTTGAGTTAAAGGGAAATAACTGAGAAACCGGTAGAGGTATGACACGTGGAACTAGAACAGGCTACCCCGGTGGACTAAATAAAGGGTTCGGTTCGAAATTCCCATCACCTGAAGAAGGCCGGAGCTTAGAACAGCCGAAATGTTGTGAAGATGACACTGAAGATGAGGATAACGGTCCGAGTAATGTAAATAATGCAATCTCTTCCAAAATGTTTAAAATTTCTTTTTTACATGCTCCCAACCATAATAGTCAGCTGTCTAAAATATACCTTCATATTTTAAGATATTTTTTATGTTTATGCGTTCTTTTTATAGATATAAATATTTAAATAAATGCTCTCTTTATAATAAACAGTATTAACGACCTAAATGTCCGAGAAATCTTCATAGAAAATATGCGTCCTCCAACAGGAATCGAACCTGTATCCTTTACGGAACCGTCATATAGCCTGACGTGCTTTTACCGATTGAGCCACAGAGGAGCGTTTCGGTTATCAAGGTCGATTTTACTGCTTTTAAACTACAATTCTCCATGATTTTCTCTCATACATTCATATCTGGTCGACGCGTATCCAAATGTAAACAAATAACGTCACACTTTATAAAATGGACAAAGTCCGACAATGATTTTAAGACATTTTTATGTTTATACGTTCTTTTTCAGGTCGGTAAATGTCGTTAATACTGTTTATTATAAACAGAGCATTTACTGTATCTATTTGCTCATTTCATTCCTTCATATGTTTTGACAAATGTAAAGCCATTTAAAAAGAAATCCATAAAACTAAAAAAAAAATATTTTTACGCAGCCACTATGATCACCATCATTTCCAAATTTAAGTTGGTAGAGGTAATAATCAAAGTTGGTACCTACCAAGTCGAAAATATTTTCCAGTTCCATTCATTTGGTACTTGTGCATTACACACTTACTAACAATATTTTATCTTCTCCCAACGGTGTGGTATCGATCAGCAAAAGGTATCAAGGCGGTGGTATTGTTCAGGGAGTACAGAATTTTCAATTTATGATCTTATTACAATTTACACCATCGTGTTTTTTGTGTTGTTTTTTTAAATATTTTCCATTCACAAATTGGGATCTCTTCCATTTGTCCTTGAGATACCATATAAATTCAGACAGTGTTGTACGGATAGCAGATAATTTCCCACGTAAAAAATGTTTTTCTGATTGTAATCATCTACACTGGTTTTTCGGTGGATCCGACATAAACAATATTTAAACACTCGTCAGTTCAGTTTTTCCAGTGGCCTGGTAGATAACATTCTCTGCCAAGCAGTAACCGTCAATAGGATATACATTTTCGCATCTACTGTTACATGGGGGAGTTATAATCATGATCATATTCAGAATCATGGTATTGTGTGTCTTTATAAAGTGCAGCATATTATAGAGTAACTTAATTTACACACGACTTTGTTTAAAGACCAAGACTTTTATAAAAACTCTGGTCATTTGGTCAAATTTTGAAAGCAGCCAGAGCAGAGATATTTTTCACTATCACCTCATATACATAAAGGGTTCACAAAAACAGAGATATCCATTCCCAGCGACACGTATCTTGAATTCGTCATCAAAATTCAAAGTGTTGAATTAGTAAATACCAAACATCTCAAATACCACGGTATATGGGTAACTTATAACAAAATTGCTTGTGATTAGTAGAGGAAATAAGAAAATTGGTCATAGAATTAACAGATAGTTTCGCCCAACACCGCCAGCTGCTAAAAAACAAAAAATAAAACTACATTAACTTCAAACATCGAGTTATGTTCTGAACTTTTCTCATAAGATCAAGTTTTCTTGGATATTGTTATAGTGGAACACACCTATTCTATAGTTAATAGACTCTCCCACCTATAATAAGTAGGAATAGTAAGAGTAACGAGTCAGTCGCTCAGTGAGTCGATGTTGGTCGACCGGCTGATCGGTCTGCCTTCGGGCGATGAGGAACCCGAAAGAGGCTACGCCGAAGGGCGGATTCTTTTTCGGGGTGGTAAACCGACCCTGAACCAGTTTATACAGGTTCAATGGGCATATTTTTGGCCGGACCCACGGGCTCGGAGATCCCACGTTAAACCGGCCTTGTGCCACATGATGCCCTCGTGTGGGGGATGACTAAATATAGTCGCTCAGTGAGTTGGGCTGAGTTCAGTCTGAAGTCGGACGACATGCTGACCGGTTGAACTCTCTGCCTTCGGGCGGGGAGGAACCCATAAGAGGCTACGCCGAAGGGCTGATTCTCTTTCGGGGAGGTAAACCGACCCTGAACCCGTTTATACGGGTTCAATGGGAATATTTTTGGCCGGGCCCATGGGCTCGGAAATCCCACGTTAAACCGGCCTTGCGCCACATGATGCCCACGTGGGGGGGGGTGACTAAATACCGTCGCTCAGTGGGTCAGTCAGTCAATGCCGGACGACCGTTAGTCGGATACTAAAGTATTAGCTACCCCAACTAGATTTCTCTGCGTCATACCTATTATATGAAGTTCCTAACGTTTTGTACGTCGAACGTATTTTAGGAACGACTTTGTACAAATACAAGCCTCCACTGTGAAACCACTCCATAACTGATATCATGGTTAGCTTCAAAATCGCTCCTAAATATTTGTACTGTTAGCTGTACAGTGACCCACGGTTATTACAAACTTATTTGTTAGTGTGTGTTATACTTCGCGCACAAGATATGAAATAGTTACTGTGAAAGAAGTAATATATTACCAAATGCTGACTAGAGCTTGTCTTGAACCAGTCTTGATTCGGTTCATATTTATCTTTCTTGTCTGCGCGAACGGACAGTTCAAATGCTTAATTTTCTTTTACAGCGTCGCGTTGCTGGAGCTAAACTGGCGAGGTATTGAAAAGAAGTGATTGTTTCATATAGGAAGATGCAGATCTGTTTAAGATGGGACACGGCCTGGTAGCTTGTGTCTAAAAATAATGCAATCTGCGTTGCATGCAGAGGATCAGCTTTAGGAGATAAGTAGGTTGCGTCTTCATTGGCGTTGTTTCGTCTTTGAAATAACAAAGTTAATTCAAGAGGAGCCCTATAAGACCAAGACAGATCGAATCATAGAGCAAAGCCGCTATAGGTTATCAGGCTCGATTCTTTTTTTCTTCTTCTTCTTTATTTTCTCTCACGCTCGTTTTCCCCTCCTTTTATTTTTCAATGTTCGATTTGATTGTCTAAGTTTCTGTCTTTCTTTTCTTCTTTCTCCATTTCCTTCTTCTGATCGATCATTCGATCGTTTCCTAACCTATCTGAAGACTGACTCTATCAATATGCGTCATTTTATGCAACATGTGACAACATCAGTAGAAGATAATGAATGTGTTACATTAAAACTAGTATATACTAAACCTCATTCTTCGAATTTTGGAACTATAGACTGAATACACCTACATATATAGATACAGAATCACCAAAAGATAACTGTACCAAATGACAGAAATTACTTTACTTTAGTACTACCAAGAACAATGGTCAAGGACACATGGTACAGTGGATAAAGGCGTTGGTTAGGTCCAGTGACAGGACCCAAACAGTGTGAGTTCAATACGCGGTTAAAGCAGTGGAGAACTTTCAGAGGGAAATTAACAGCTGATAACTGACATCCATTAAACATGGCACGTGGAACTAGAACAGATGAAATAAGATGATCAAGATCTTAACATACCTCGCTACTTCAAACAAAAGGTTAGGAAGGAAATCCCCATTAAATCTGGTAAGAATTATAGCAGCTAAAAAAGCAATTTTCTTGAAAAATTGTTTTATCAGAAAAAATACATATTTCCACCGAAAGGGGTACTGTTGACTCGGTCAATGAATTCCAAATGTTTCCTTCGGCTAATATTAGAGTCGAGGAGAACGATTACCAGAGAGTGAAGAAAAGCATAACTCGAGCAACACTCGCTTCTCGGTCAATGAATGCCAAATGTTTCCTTGTAGGAAAACGGCTAATATTCCTATTACTATTAGATCCTAGGAGAACAGATACTACACTTTGATGCCAGCATGATTGCCAGGGAGTGAAGAAAAGCATAACTCGAGCAACACTGGCTGCTCGGTCAATGAATGCCATATGTTTCCTTTTAAGGAAACGGCTAATATTACTATTACTGTTAGAGCCCAGGAGAAGAGATACTACACTTTGATCCCAGCACGATTGTCACAGAGTGAGAAAGAACATAACACGAGCGATAATGGCTGCTTGGCCAATGCATGCCAAAGTTTTCCTTGAGGGGAAACGGTTAATATAATGATTTGTCTTTAGAGATTTACAGTAATTTGTAATAGTAATACATTTATATGATTAATAATGTAACTTGTAGAACGCATAATATATATAAATATATATATATATATATATATATATATAAATATATATATATATATATATATATATATATATATATATATATATATATATATATATATATATATATATATATATATATATCGACAAGTTCAGGGAAGAAAATTATAGGAGTGGAAAATTATTTGAAATTAACATGCATTTTCATTAAGTAATTGCAATATTTTATAAAAAACACTTTAATGCACAAAATTAATACAAGGGTACACACAAGCACGCACATAAAAAAGCATAGATTCATTCATATAAGTGTTTGCGCACGCGTGTGTTTGTATGTGTGTGTATATAACCGTGCGTATGAATAAAGACAAAAAGAAAACTTATCTTAGCCGACGCGTTTAAAGAACATCGTATTTTTTTACGAAAATAATTGTTACTGATTCAGAGTTACGCGTTTTATTGATAATATAAATTAAATAGAGGTGTGTATATATATATATATATATATATGTGTGTGTGTGTGTGTGTGTGTATATAACGATATTTTTTATATATATATCAAGAACAATATTGGGCAATTTGTATAAGAAAATGGAATATTTTAATAATGAATTCGTTAGATATATAAAATAATTGAGTCTGTTTTACTTTTAAAATAATCTCCCCTCCCAATACCCTTCTTTCGAGCGCATGTGTAGTTGTGTCAACATAACAAATTTAGTCCGATGACGTCCTGAAGGACGAAACGTGTTACTAGCAAACTTTTTCCACTCTGTCATACAATTTACCTATATATATATATATATATATATATATATATATATATATATATATATATATATGTATCAAATGACAATTGGAAAAAAATCTTACATTTTGCCGACGCGTTTCGTCTTCCGACTTTTTCAAGGCAAAAATGAAATCGAAATGTTTTTGTTGTTATAGTTACATTAAAATTCAAATTTAAAAAAGATAGACGCTGGTGTCTAAGCCTTTTTTCTGGAAACTCCTCTTGATTGCTGGTGTTCCCAGATATACCCTGACCCGGGGTGGTCCCAGTTATGGGCAAATAGTTGAATCCACACAAAATCTGGAATCAAAACACTATTAAAGTGTAAAAATATGTTTTAATACCAGCAATAATTTTTATAAGCACTATTGCTAGCAATTTTTGACGGAAGAAATTATTACCAGCAATACATTTTTGAAAAGAATTACCTGCAATAGATTTAAAAAAAGAAATGCACTATATTTTTGAAAAAAAGAAGATATTACCGACAATACATTTTGAAAATGAAAAAAATATTACCAGCGATGTATTTTTGGGAAAAATATTACCAAAAATACGTTTTGTCCAGCAATAAAAATAGCCCATTGAGTTTGATATGGCATAAAACAAAACGAGCTAAATGAAATGTGAAATCTTGTCAATTTCGAACATTTTCATTTGTACCCGCTTACTTCTTTAAATAATGATCTGCATTCATATATATGATTGTTATTGGAATATCTATTTTTTTAAAGATGGTAAGTTCAAGTACTTAAGGATGCAAGAAGGTAATTTTCATGATTATTTTATAGACGTAAAAGAGATTATTCAACCATTAGCAATATAAATTCATCAGAAAATTGAATTTTCAAGTTATTTCATGTCTCCATATTACGAATATATTATAATCCTTATGATATGGCGACATGACATTTTCCACTAACCAATTCAAAATACACATACACTGACAAATATTTTACATAGATAATGCCCTTCGTAAGGTGTGGGCTGTACTCGTGAGAACAATTTTTTTTTTGTATTTCTTTAAGACACATGCTTCCAGGAATACCATAAATTACTCTCCTGGAATATTTCTTACCAATCCAAGGGCTACAACTACAACAGGTAATGTTGATGTTCCTATGTGCCACATTTTTAAGATTTCGATTTCAAGTTCCTTGTATTTTAATAGCATTTTGAAGATCTTCACAGATACACTGCAGACTTTAGGGACTGCAATATCAATAAGGAGGCAATTATTATTATTATTATTTCTCATTCGAATTATTATAAATAATACTAGAAGTAATAGCAATATTCAGTGCATCAATGGTAATACCGATGCATATATTTTCTTCCTTATGTATAATTTTTTCCGATAATGAACCAGATGAATTATTAATATTTTATTCGCAATTGATTAACTGTCCGTTCGAGAATAGTTTCACTATTTTGTCATTTCCCAGATCATATTGAGGCCAAGAGAAGTGAATGACAATTCTATTCATTTAATGCCAATCGCTTGAAATTTTATTTACATTCAGATAGTTTCATAATAGGTTTCTCACAAGAAAGACATTGAAGAAAAATAAGTGTAAAACGAATACATACATAGGAATATAATATGTTCGTATAAACATACAAAACAGCAGGTACACATACACACATGCACGCACATAGAGAGAATCATATATATATATATATATATATATATATATATATACACACACACACACACACACATATATATATATATATATATATATATATATATATATATATATATATATAAATATATATTCAAATATATATTCTTAAATATAACAGATAACGAATGTCTATTAGGTTTGATCAGGAACCGTTCTAGGCTTCTTTTTGCTGCTTTAATTTCGGGAGAAAATAAAGACAAAAACAGTGCAACATTTTAATATTTTTTATTAAACTGTGCCTCGATCTAAGCTTTCGGCTCACATGAACCCTCATTGGAGTGTTTATATAGATACACACACACACACGAACGTATATATGTGTGTATGCGTGTAACAAATCTGATGATGGCTCATGTGGTCAGATCAAGTAAAAGCATAATAAAAAACAGTTTTTGTCTTTATTTTTGCGTTTATTTTCTGTCGTATTTAATTAAACCTGTATAAATGAGTGATTGCTACCTAAATAAACAATATATGCCTCTGTGTGTGGGTGTGTGTGCGTGCGTGTGCGTGTATGTGTTTGTGTGCGGGAGTGTAAGTGTGCGTACATTCAAATATAAATTATGCATTATATAATGTTCATGTTCATGTATATATACGCATATGTATATAACATCAGTAACATAAATCAAACGACATCGATAAAATAAAAAAATAGTAAAACGTGTGTGTGTATATTTGTGTATATATACATATTTTTTTTTTATTTTTTTTTTCTTTCTTTTTATATAAAAATTGTCCGAATGTTTTCCAAGCGCTTTCGGCTATACTTTCAGCCATTATTAATATTAATAATAGTTTTCCAAACCATCTTAAAATTACCATATTAGAATTTTTCTTCCTATCGATCCCAGTCTGTTCGTCTTTATCTATCTATCTATCTATCTATCTATCTATCTATCTATCTATCTATCTCTTAGTCTGTTTCCCTCTCTCTTATATATATATATATATATATATATATATATATATATATATATATATATATATATTCACTTTCATGATACTTCATAATATAGAAAAAATTCCTGGTCAATTTTGAAATTCCTCAGCAAGATTTCCACTTCTCTTCTACAGACGTTGGCACTATTCGAATTATGATAATGACGAACGAACTGTTGAAATATTACAAGTGAATAACTACTTGGAATACTTCCAGATGAAATTAAATTCCTGTAGATATTTATTACTTAAACTTCGGTAAGTTAACGGTAAAAGGAATGCAAACATACTGTCTGGAAACCTAGGAAAATGTTTCTAAAAATATAACAAAATTAGGTTAGCGTTTCTTGTATCAAACTTTAGAAGATTATTTCCAAGGAATAAAATACATCGATTCATTGTCGCCATTTTATATTTTAATTTCGCGCATACGCGTTGTATTTTTATTATTCTGTCGATTGTTTAGTGTTATGGTCCGGTTCCTTGTACCACGGTGATAGTCCAAGGTAGAACCAATAAGGAAGAACTCGAATACGGATATGGAATAACACAGATATATTACAAACAGGAATATATACAGAGAGGTAGAAAGTGTTAGTACGAACAATCAGGTTTAGTAGTAATTGTCTGAACGTGACTCTGTTTCGGACTGCCTCTGACTCGACTGACTGACTCCTGACGGACTTCACACCAGACTTCAGACTGAACAGTATTTAGTCCCCCTCCCTACGAGGGTATCATGTGGCACAAGGCCAGTTTAAAGTGGGGTCCCCACCGTGGGCTCACCTGTAATATGCCTTTTAAACCCGTATAAACGGGTTTAGGGTCCCCTCCCCGAAAGAGCCCTTCGGCGTAGCCTCGTTGGGGTTCCTCCTGCCCAAAGGCAGAGAGTTCAACCGATCAGCCGGTCAGCGGTCGCCCGAAGACTCTGTTTCGGACTGCCTCTGACTCGACGGCTGACTCTGACGGACCACGACTTCAGACTGAACAGTATTTAGTCCCCCTCCCCATAAGGGCATCATGTGGCACAAGGCCAGTTTAACGTGGGATCCCTCAAAACGTTTAATACATATTACTGTTCAAAATAGAGTCCAATAGTGTTATGAAAACCTCGGAGAATTCCAGTAAGATAGCTTTAATCAATTCTAAGGTACAACGGGTGAAAGCTGAATATGTGACTGTGTATAAAATGTATCCATATATATATATATAACTAGATAGATAATGAATATACGGGTATTATTCTCTCATATAAAGAATACCTTTTAGAATACTTCTAAAATTTGACAGTCATAAGATATATCGAAAAGAGAAACTGACTCTAATGAGTTTTGCGTAAATGAATGATAGAAGGGTCTGTCTTCAGAGATAGATAGATGGATGAATAGATAGATAGATAGATAGATAGATAGATAGATAGATAGATAGATAAGAGAGAGTCAGTTAGATAGATGAATAGAACCGATCAGCCGGTCAATAGATTTCGCCCGACTTCAGACTAGATGATAGATGAATGATGATGAATAGATAGATAATTAATGAGGTCGATAGATAGATAGATAGATAGATTATAGATGTGAGATAGATAGATAATTCTAGATAGATAGATAGATGAATAGTAGATAATTAAGTCGAGTTAGATAGATAGATAGATGAATAGATAGATAGATAGATAGATAGATAGAATTAAGAGGTCGAGTTAGATAGATGGTAGATAGATAATAGGATAGATAGATATATAGATAATTAAGAGGTCGAGTTAGATAGATAGATAGATGACTCCATATGTTTTATGGATATGTTTTACGTGATGATAAATAAAAACTTTTTGACAGTTCGAGCCATTTGAAGAGCGTTCGAGCATCTGTCATGATATCCAATTTTTCTCCCGTGTCTCGGTTCCTTTTTCAATCCGCGTAAAAAATAAAAGAATGATTCGCTTGAATCCATTTTGCGCCTTAACAATCCGATAATTTCTTCACCTCTTCCAAACTGAACAGTGCTGAAGTCAAACAGACTTTAGGACTGCATCTTTTGCTGACTCGTCACGGTGCGCGTCTTTTGTTCACACGTGTACCATTCATCTGACGTGACAACAGACGGTCCAAGTCACAAACATCTATCAGACTTCAGACGTCTTCCTGTTGTGGGTTTTCTCATTTGGTAGATCCCTCCATCTGACATTTTAACATGGACGAATATTTTTGTCATCGAGAATTGTTGTTGTTGTTATTGTTGTTGTTAGATAATGTTAAGATTACATCTTGTATAGCCTTTTGTTACGTGGGATCCCTCAAAAAAAATTTTTAATTTGACATTAATTACTGTTCAAAAAAATAGAGTCCAATAGTTTAACCTTTATGAAATACCTCGGAGAATTCTTGAAAATGTGTATATTATTTAATCAATTCTAAGGTAATCCCTGAAAAATGGTCCTAAAGAAGTAATTCTTGAATATGTGACTGTTTAGTATAAAATGTATCCATATATATATATAAAAATGTGTCTATTATAGATAGATAGATATATACAGACATATTATTCTCTCATATAAAGAATACCCTTTTTTAGAATACTTCTAAAATTTGAAAAACAGTCATAAGATATATCCTAAAAATGCCCTAAGAGAAATTCTGAAGAATGTGTCCTAGAGACTGTAAATAAACTACTAATGAGTTTTATTATTTTAAGCGTAAATGAATGATAGAAGGGAATCTGTCTTCAACAGAGAATAGATAACAGATGAATAGATAATGATCCTATTATTTAGAAGTAATTCCTGAGAATTTGATAGATAGATAGATAGATAGATAAAGAGGTCGAGTTAGATTTAGATAGATAGATAGATAAAGATTATCGTTTCAATGAAGATAATTAAGAGTTCGAGATAGATAGATAGATAATTTTTTGCATAATGATTTTTTAATTATTTTTGATAGATAGATAATTTTTTAAATATTCTGATGGCCTAGACCTAACTTATAGATACATTAGATAGATAGATAGATAAAAAGTAGATAGATTATGATAGATAGATAGATAGATAATTAAGAGGTCAACCTACAACACATCATCGAGTTCCGTATATTGTAGATAGATAGATTTAAAATTCGCCAGATAGATAGATAGATAAATAGATAGATAATTAACATGGTCGAGTTTTTCGATAGATAGATCGTATGTTATAATCGTTATAGATAGATAGATAATTAAAGGAATCCATTGAGAGGCCAGCTTAAGATAGATAGATAGATAGATTTAATGATAAAATTTTAATTGCTGATAGATAAAAATCTAGATAGATAATTAAGAAAGTATCGAGTTAGATACCTGGTATAGATAGATAGATTTTTTTTATAAACGATAGATAAAAATGATAGATCAAAAGATTGGTAAATAACGTTTTTTACAAAAGAGGTTACGAGTTAGATAGATAGATAGATAGATAGGTATTCTTAAAATCACATATATGTGTTTGCTGTGCGCGATTGTGTTCGTGCGAATAAGCATATAGCCATATGTTTTATGGATATGTTTACGTACCCTGTGCATTTAGGATTATATGCTCGTTCATGATAAATAAAAACTTTTTTTGACAGTTCGAGCCATTTGAAGACGTGTATATGTTCGAGCATCTGGTCTTGCTATTAGATAATCCAATTTTTTTTATATGTTTATATCCTGTATTCGTGTCTCGCTAATTACACAGCAATTCGAACAATTTCCCTTTCTCAATCCTTTTGTGTAAAATAAAAAGAATGATTCTATAAATTATTCCTTTTTATATCGTTAATGAATCCATTTTTTCTCTCTTAAACCTCTTCTGATCTAATTTCTTTGTTAAGGTTTAATCCTCTTCTATAGCAGAGATTTAAAAGACAGGAATAAATAACGCGAAATTTTATTTTTACTTCGTTGTTTTTCTTTTGAGTCAAACAGACTTGTGTTTAGCTCGACTCTTTTCGATCTCCAAGTGATACACCCTACGGAGAGTTCATCTTTTGCTGACGCTCGTCACGGTGCGCGTCTTTGTTCATGCTGCTGCTGTATAAATCACGTGTACCATTCATCTGACGTGACAACAGATGAAGTCTGTACGTCCAAGTCACAGTAAATCTTTTTTGAGGAAACATCTATCTGTTGTTAGAAACATCGAGACGTCTTCCTGTTGTCTGGTTTTTCTCAGTTTGGTAGCGATTTGATGCTCTGTTTGGAGAATCTACAACATCTGACATTTTAACATGGACGAATATTTTGTCATCGAGAATTGTTGTTGTTGTTATTGTTGTTGTTAGAATTTTAAAGATAATGTTAAGATTACATTAATAATTCCATAGCCTTTCTTGTTATTTAGAAGTAATTTTTGAAGAATTTCTCCTGTTATTTAAACGTTAACAGTGAAAAACACCTTAATCAAAATTTATTTAGAAAAAAATTTCCAACATTTGGATTTGAAACATGCCGCTAATTAATTTAAAGAAGTAGTTCCAGAAAAAATCTGTCCCTCTTATTTAGAAAATAATTATCTGAAAAAATATCTTCAATCATCTGGGTGGTTCTTATCTTCAGATTTGTAATACAGTCACCTCTCAAAAATCTGTCCTGTTATTTAGAAGTAATTCTTGAAAAATGTGTACTATTATTTAAAAGTAATTCCTGAAGAATGTGTCCTATTATTTAGAAGTAATCCCTGAAAAATGAGTCCTATTATTTAGAAGTAATTCTTGAAAAATGTGTCCTATTATTTAGAATAAATTCTCAAAACTCAAGAATGTGTAAATAACTATTATTTTAAACCGAATAAAAATAAATCCCTTTTCAGAAAAATGTGCCATTAATCCTCCCTCCTACCGATTTGTCATTTAGAAGTAATTCCTGAATAATGTGTCCTATTATTTGGAATAATTCCTTAAGAATGTGTCCTATTATTTAGAAAGTAATGTTCCTTTTGAAATGCAATGTGTTCTTTTCATTATTTTTTGTTCTTCAAAACAATTTCCTATTTATCTTCTTTTTCCCTAAATAATGTGTCCTATTATTTAGAAGAAATTCCTGAAGAATGTGTCCTATTATTTAGAAGTAATTCCTGAAAAATATATACTATTCTTTAGAAGTAATTCCTGAAGAATATGTACTATTATTTAGTCAATGTTTTCCTGAAAATGTGTCCTCCGTTATTTTCAGAAGTAATTCTGGGCTTAAGAATGTGTCCTATTATTTAGAAGTCGTTCGCTATTCCTCTTACTCCTAACCTTCCATAAATGTACACAACAACAACAACAATAATAACAACCACTATTGACCAACTTTCCCCAACAATAACAACAACAACAGTATTTAGAAGTAATTCCTGAAAAATGTGTCCTATTATTTAGAAGTAATTCCTGAAGAATTTGTCCTATTATTTAGAAGTAATTCCCAAGAATGTGTCCATTATTAACTGGCCCTTATTCTTAATGTTATTTCCCTGACAAGCGATATGTTTCAAAATTCAGTATTTAGATTGTATGAAGCCTATGAATTCTTTTAATTATTCAAAAATTCTGCGGTTACCAGTATAAAGTTTCATTATCATTCTAAGCTAATTCAGCTGACACTGGTTTCTTTCTCCCCGATAAATAGTCTGCACCTTGTAGGGTTTTTCTATGGTCTGCCTGGTAAAATACTTATCTAACAACGGACGTTTGTATAAACTCCAGTAAATATATTTTTGCAGCTAATGATTTTAATTGACGTAGATTGAGGTGTCCTACAGGTCAAGCTCCAGATTTTTAGCTTAATATTCTGTGTATTTTGGAATCCGCTCAGACCTAACTTATATGTTGAACCTCGCCAGACATACATTATTCTGCCTATTTTTGGACACTTCTAACCTTGTCAGTAGGCCAAAACTTAGAAGCGTCTGCCGGTAACCTTTCCCCAGTTTCCTTCTTATGAATTTAACGTCATCTTCAGTCAAGTTAATGCCTTAGATTATGTGATAACCTGTACTACAAAAGGTCACACCGCTAACCTGTATATTGAGAAAATGAACGTAATATAATTCTATAATCGTTGTATAGCAAACAACCTACAACACACATCGGTAGGTTCCGTATATTGTATCGGTATAAGTTAGTGAACATTTAAAATTCGCCAGGTCTTGCGATAAGTTCATTAAAGTCAACATCAACTCCCTTAAATAAAATATTAATACCGTAGATTACACATGATACCAGGTAGTTTTTCGATAGTACTCTTATGTATCGTATGTTATTGGAAAACTCGTTACGTCTTTTCGGGATAATATACTCATGAAATGTAAAGACAATATTGAATCCATTGCTAGGCCAGCTAATAAGTTTGGTTTGGTTTGGTTTGTTTTACAGCATATCAACCTGAATGGGTTATTTAATGCCGATAAAATTTTAATTGCTGGTAATATTTTGTTTTTATCAAAACCTATCTCCTCATATCTTTTCTGGTAATATTTTTCCTTCAAAAATGTAATGCTGGTAATATTTCTTTTCAAAAAAGTATTGCAGGTAATATTATTTTCCTAAAAAATGTATACCTGGTAATATTTTGTTTTCAAAAATGTCTTGCTAGTAATATTTATTTTTTTTTAAAAAACGTTGTTGGTAATTTTTTTTTTTTTTTAAAATGTTTACCAAACAAAAAAAAAGTAAAATTTTATCCAAAAGTTATTGCTGTAAATAACGTTTTTACAAAGTATTTCTGATATTAAAACCTGTTACGGAGGTTAACTAGGTGCCCGTAGATAGGACCCTAATAGGTGCAACCACCTCGGCTCAGGGCAAACCTGGGAACACCAGCAATTAAGAGGTGGTTCCACGCTCGTCAAAACCTTCTGATTAGAGGTCTTGCTACTGGACGTAGTTTATCGTCTTACCCAGGTCGCGGATGTAGTTACCCAGGACGGCCAGCTAGTAAGAAAAGTTGATTCACTGTGTCGTGTAAACTCTTTGTCTGACGATCGCAAGTGTGTGAAATCCAGGTCACAATCACAAATCAATACAACTAAGTATATATATATATATATATATATATATATATATATATATATATAGAAAATAGATAGATAAATAGATAGATAGATAGATGTTTCCTCTGGTAGATAATATTAGTGGTAAATATACACATACTATATATATATATATATATATATATATATATATATATATACAGTCCGCGTCCATTCAAATATGTATTTATGTACGTGTATATGTTGTATGTGTGTATACGCCATGTGTTTTTTGAAATTAAAATTTAGGTCTTGCTAGATTAGATAATCGTTATATTTATTTTTTATATGTTTATATTTGATTTGTATCCTGTATTCGATATTAATTTTGTCAAATTTTCTTAATTACACAGCGGCCCTTTCAGTAAATGCCCTTCAGTTTTAGTTTCCCTCGCCCCATCTCTCTCCCCTCACCCCTTTTTCTTTTCTTTTCCTCTCCCTCCCTCTTCTTCTGATCATTAAGATTAGATCGTCTATGGTGTGTGTATGTCACCACAACATTTATTCTTTCCGGTTATATCTTTAATGTATTAGACAGCCGACAACATTCATATTTCTCTCACTTAAACCTCTTCAACTCACCTATTTAAAACTTCTCTTTGTTAAGGTTTAATCTCCCACCTTCTCTCGTCTGTTATCCCTCTCTATAGCTCTAACATTCGTCCCACACTCTCATATTTACACTCTCCGTAAATTTTATTTTTTATTTCCGGAGTTGTTTTTTCTTTTTGAATTTGTAGGTCTGATGAATTGAATCGTATTTACGATTCCAATGGAATAAATTATGACCATGGAATATTCGTGTTTAAAACCTTTATATATATATATATATATATATATATATATATATATATATATATATATATATAAAACATGTTTCCTCTTCTTTTCTTTTATTCTCTTCTTCTTCTTCTTTTTCCTTCTTCTACCTTCCATACCCCTTCCTTTCTAATACACTTCACATTATGCGTTTGAGCGTCGTGCGTTTGTTTATTTATTTTTTTTAAATTAATAATGTAGCGTTCCTTGTGTTACTTTTTTAAATAAAAGTTTGGGTGGGTAGTCAGTTGATAGAAATCGACTGATGAGGCCGTGAGGTCGAAACCATGGTGGCGTATTGAACTTCTGTCCTGTTTTTAAGTTAAATTCTACACATGTTATTTTTAATTTTATTTTATTGTCACACGTATATTGAGCACTTTTTATACTACTGTTTCTTGGTTTGATTCAAATCTGACCATTAACCTTATATATATATATATATATATATATATATATATATATATATATATAGATAGATAGATAGATAGATAGATAGATAGATATTAACATTCCTGGAGAAAAAAGTATCTGAGAAGAACTTACTCTTTATTAAAGGAATATTAAAACAAGTGGTGACGACTGGTCAAAGTGATCATGGTATGGCTATTCTTCGTTATGAATGTCTGAATTTGTGGGAAATCTCTTTTGAACATTTGACATACTTATAGCAATACAATAATGAGAGGCTCACAATTTTCCATCTCTTGGATAAGGTTAGAAATTAATGCATTACTCAGAATGCTGAATAAAAGTTCTTTGAACACGGTGATGCCTGAACAGCGAGGATTGATCGGCACCAGCCCAGATATGTCCTGATCTGACTATTTTAATTCAAATAGTAATGATACCATTAGCTGTTTCTTTATAAGGAAACAATCGACATTCATTTACGATGTCGCAATCCCGTCCCCAGTCACTGTATTTATATGGACGCTGGCACAAACCTGGTGTGGGGCATGAAGTGGTCGAAAATTAGTTGTCTGACCAAACTTTGGGAAATCCCTTCCCAGAAGAGTGATAGTGGCAGAATATCGATCCGTCTGACTCCTTCCGTCTCGTGCGGGTTACTATCACCATCACCGTCCGAAGGGTGCAGGCAATTCCCCCGCCTTCCTTGATTCGTTCTTAACCATCATGTGTACTTGAAGTCGTAAAAATGTAATGTATTGTACAGCGCGGGTCGACTGGGCATTTAAGAAAATACCATCACTTATGATTAAGTTGACCATGAACAGATGGCTTCTACTCTACACGTCCTCGACACCAGAATGCCGAGGTTGGGAGAAAAAGAGAAAATAAACATCTTCTGCTTCCATTGTCCTTGTCTTTCTTATTAGCATATTTTCAGTTTATTGAAAAAGAAAGAATTTCTCCGCGTTTCTCTTTAACCTCTTTTTTTTTTTTTTTTTTTTTTTTGTTATCAGTATATTTTCAGTCTATAGAAAACAGTTTTCCGTCGGAAATCATCTAGTAAAACAAGCCTCCTAACTATTACACCACAAGGTGCTCAATATGACTTTCTTAGCTTAGATCTGACACAAGGACTATATTATGGAGCACCTTGTGAGGATTGAACTTACTACTCATTCGCAATTGCTCTAGCGATTCAAGATTCCCTCATCATTAGACAACGTCGAGGTGCCCAAAATGATTTTCTAATCATAGATTAGATGTGGCACAAGGCCGAAATATGGAGCACACAAAGATGATCGAAGTAACAATTCAGTTTGTACTTGATCTCTCGAGACCAGCTTGATAACCATTACGCCATGTCAAGGTGCCCAAGGTGACTTTCTAAGCGTAGCTTAGATATGACACTAGACCGAAAATTATGGGCACCCAGTGATGATCGAAAACAATTTTCAGTTAGAATTGATCTATCGAGACAACAAACTGCTAACGATTACACCATATCGAACATCCATGGGTTGTATGATTCATATATATCAAAATGTCTTTATTATATTGGTATTACGTTTCCGTTGGTCTGAAACCAGTAATTTGGTAATATGACTATTAGTAATTCAGCAAATATTTCTTTTTTTCTTTTTCATCTCAATCTTATTTTCGCATCATTTCTATTTTTTTTAACATCTTTTATTCTTCAACACGGTTGACGTTAATTGAGCTGCATTTATTGTCTTCGAAAATTCGTTTCTCCATTTACCTACATGTTTTCTGTTTATTTTTTTCTCACCAAATAATTTTCTAGTTATTTGTGAAATCCCTTTTTTTAATCTTCATCCACCTTCATTGTTACACCGACGTCCCGTATGATTTTCGTTCTTAACCATCGAGCTTAGTAATGTATTTCGATGGGTGACCGACTGAAAATACCAGGTGAAGAAAGATGGCTTCTACTCTACATCCTCGACGAATGCAGGTTGGGAAGTAATGGATAATTGACTCAGAATTATTAATCAGGTTTCTCTCTCGAGATCCAATAGCCGTTGATTCTAGTAATTCCCTTGCACCCTGACAATACGTTTCTGAAGAAAGGGAGCACCTATGAATCCTCATTCGAAATTGCTTATATCCCTCAGCTATGGGTTAATTAATTAATTAGATGTGTTGTATCACTAAATTATATTTGTATTATCTTCAAAGATAATGTTCTTACAATCTAAAAATATTTTCCGACTTTATATTTCCTGTAAAGAGTTGGTAAACCGTAAAAAACAAAACAAGCAATTCAAACACTTCATTTCTATTTTATATAATAGTGAACGTTTGCTTTTAAACGTCTCTTTTTTCTTCTTTATTATGAGCCTTATTTTCAAGACGTGGGAAGAATAGCCCCTCATAACTTCCTGTTTGTAGTTCTTTGTAAGGTTTATCTTTTCGTTATCTACCCTAACCCCTGATCTGTCACCCATTTACTCACTGCGTTCCTCTTTCTCTCCTGTCCTCAATATGTCCCAGTGTATGTCATATTCTCTAGTTGCTATTCCCTCATTAAATATCCTAGAAAATGTAATAGTCTTTTAGGGATTCTAAATATAATAGTCATTTTTGTTTCCATTTATTTTAAAACTTCTCTGTCAATCCTATATTCAATCCAAGAGGTTCTCAACTTCCTTCTGTAAAACAACATTTCTGTTCCCGTCATGTATCTTCTTCATCTGTGAGATTTTCGAATTTTTTTCTATCAGCGAGTAGGACGGACATGTGTGAAAAACGAAAAACTCAACGCCGCCGACTCAACATCAGGACTGAACACCGCCGTCTCAACGAACATGTAAACTATGAATTTTTTTTTCCGTCGACTTTTTAAAATCGAATAAAAGTAATTTATTAAGGATTATTATAAATAATCCCTTCAACACCGTATATAAGTAATTCATTAAAGATAAGACGAGAAGTTTACGTCTGCCTAGAAGATTTTCTTCTTTTCAGCTTAAAGTCAAGATTAGAACGGAAAGGCGACAACAACCTCCGTCAGAATTTGGCAAAATCTGGGTTTGTGTTGGGCGTCTGTGTCGAGTAAAAGTTGCTGCCTTGGATTGGCATTTTGATGCAGTTTAGCAGCAGGACATTGAAAATTCGGACGTGAACATTGGCAAACCCACCCAAAGTAGTGTAGGTTAGGATTATTTTGCGTTTAGATTTATCCGTCAAAGTTAACTTAGCTAAGGGATGTATGCTCATTGCCCCCTTTTATATTTCGTACCCACGTTTAATTCCTCCTCCCAGTTAGATGACTAGAGGTATCAGTTCTCTGGTCGATGTGGGACATCTTTCCTTTTTAGTTCTTCGGCTGTTGTTTTCGTATTTGTTTCTGTGTCTAGAAGAGCGGGTGTTTGAGTGAGTGCTTCGTCGAATGTTTGTCTGAAGTCCCGCTATACTTTCGCCCAGTTAACTGATATTTCTGCCACAATTAAGGATTGTGGGGTTTTCTATTACTAACACTGTTTTGTTTTATTTTAGATCATGTTTTCATTGTAAATATTTATTGAGGAAATGTTTAAATGTTGTTATTTTATTCCCCACCTCACAGACAAAGTATAACTATGGGGACGAGTTAGGACTTCATAGACTTTCTGAGGTATGATGGTGGCTGTCGTAAGAATGGCATGTAAGAATTTGTTCTTCTGGTGTAAGGATTATTGTGGTATGCTTGGGTTAGTGATTATGGCTAGCTAAGTATGACAGACGGCGACCATCCTTCGCCGTCACCGATTTTGGCCTCGGGCCGCATTTGTACATACATATAATAAATATCGATAGAATCTAGCGTAGTTACTCCTACTGACAAGCATATATTATCATTTTAAGCACCCATTCTTTTACTCAATGTTCAAACGATATCCACTAAATTATTTCTATTTCTTTGATATGACTTATTCCTTGCAATCGACTTCTCTCTTGTGACTCCGCACATCTTACTATTTTCTCCCACGTACTATGCACCTCTTTCTTTAAAGTTATATCATTCTATTCTCTTCACTTCTCGTTTCCTCATACCTCTCCCCATTCATACAATATCACTTCTTCAGAGCTGTTGTCATCGTTGATCACCAACTTTTAAAAGCTCACCAGGAATATAATACCAGTCCGATTTTTAATGAACGTCTCTAATTAATGATTAAATTCATTAAGCCAATTATATTTCGCCTGAAACTTTTAAACTAACGATATCTATTTCTGTCTGGGAATTGATTTTAATTCGAATCAGTCTTTTTCCATTTCCGACATTTAAATCCATAGACATACTCATTAGCGGAAAAAAAACAGCGAGTGAAAGAATACGTTCGAGAAAGGGGCCTGCCAAATGTAACGACATTCGCTAGAATTATTTAATATTTTTTAATAAATACGGAAATGTAACACATTGATATATTTTTGAAATATTTATACACAGAAGAGCATAGCTTAGAAAAGGAATGAAAAATCCCATGGTTTACCTGGAGGCTAAGAAATATCCCCGAAGATGAAACGAGACATCTTGTAACTATAACATCACGGAACTGAAGATAAAAAAAAGCAGATGGCTTGTGTCCTTTCTTTTTATACTGCTTTACAAAACACCACCTAGTAGGTGTTAAATCCCTTGGCAGACAAATTGAACTAATTCCAGAAACTGTTTTCATCTCGTTGAAATAACGGTTCCCGTACGATCACGGAAGTTAAGCAATGTCGTGCCTGGTCAGTACCTAGATTGGTTACCACTTGGGAATATCCGGCGCTTTGAGCTTGGATATGTGGGTCGGATAATGGCTACCACGTTTTAATCGAAGAGCCGAGTTCCAGTTCGGTTCGTTACGCGTAAGTAGCCTCGGGAAAGGCATGAATCCTCATCTTCTCCCGCCAGTTGTGAGTTAATTATTTAGACTTGTATCAGTAAACCATTAATATCTTTTAAAAAATAGCATTTAAAAATATTTTCTATCTTTAAATAACGTGCAAAGGGTTGATAAGCCGAAGAAAACGAATCAATCAATCAATGAAATACTGAAATGTCTTTTTTAGATTTATTCACATTCTCTGGAATAAAAATTTATAGAAATAAACTTGGCCATGAAGTGAGGGTTCATTTATATATATATATATATATATATATATATATATATATATATATATATTTGTAATATAGAACTGATCCCCAAAGATATATCCACGTTATAAATTCTTGTTTGTCAATCAAATTCTGATTAGATATGAATCCGCCTATTCACCCCTCAGCTATGGGTTAATTAGTAAGACTGGTATCATTAAATTATTTCTTTTTTCTAATTTACTTTTTTTACACTCTAAACTATTTTATGGCTTTAGATTACCTGCAAAGGTTTCATAAACCCTAGGGAAGGACAAAAATGATATTTATATTTAAGAAAATGAAAACAAGAGAAAGCAATTTAGCGAGAGAAGCACAAACTGTTCCTTAGTTGTTATTCGTTAATTATTCCCTAAAAATACACGTTAATATCATAAATAAACGAATAATGTGATACTTCCATAAAAACAAGCCGGTTTAGACCATCCTGTGGAACAATAGAGATTATCTTCACAAGTCTTCAACTGCAAGAGAAATGTAGTGAATACCTTCAACCCTACTATATGCCCTTCATTTCCCTTACCGAAGCATTTGACTCGAGAGGTCTTATTGTATATTCTCTTCATAAATGGTTGTCCACTAAAATACATCCTTATCCTGAATCTCCTTCATGATGACATAGGCTCCATAGTCTTTGCTGACAATGGCAAATGTGAACCGTTCCATTAAGGATGGATGTGTCATTGATCCAATGGTAACGGAATCCATCTCTTGAGAACTCTAAAGATATTTGAGGTGACTTTCTTCAGTGCACTGTTTTAGTTTTATTCAGTACCTTGTAGTGAAAGAGATAATCACCTACTTGGAAAAAGAGATCATTTTTTGTGTACGATCTGCCGAAGTAAAATGACCGAAAGTAGCAAAGATCTGTTACGTTAAGTATAAGAATCTATACTAAAGTCCTTTTCTGCCCTGAATGGCGTGATCAATCAGTAAATTCGCTCGGGGAATAGAAGTCCTTGTTTCCTGCTTGCGAGGGAGGATTTTTTTCAAGGCTTGGTGGATGGACATGCGTTTTTGCTGGTGAGAAGTAACGGTTGTATATGTGATCCCGTTTTGTCGTTTCTACGTTGCCTGTTTGACTGTTACGACGGACTATCGTTTGAACTGTGACTTGGCCACAGTTTTTGCGGAGGAGAAACAGAAGAAACCTATTGCAAGCGTTTATTGCTACTATAAATTTACAGTTTCTTTTTTCTCTTTTC
The DNA here is from genome assembly GCA_903632075.3 of Acanthosepion pharaonis. Lineage (NCBI taxonomy): Eukaryota > Metazoa > Mollusca > Cephalopoda > Sepiida > Sepiidae > Acanthosepion > Acanthosepion pharaonis. Next base: position 1,129,894 of record CAHIKZ030001502.1, on the reverse strand, counting down.
TTTGCTACAATATTCTTTTATCACTCCTCTCCTGGGTAGTGCCAATAAACTATATCTGACCACAAGGGCCCTGGTCGGTGGTTGTTGGGAGCGTTGAACAACCTCTTAATTGCTGTTGTTCCCAGGTCCACCCTTACTCGGGGTAGTAGCATTTGTTTGGACCCTGGCAATGGGAAAATAGTTAAGCCTGAGGTTAAAACACTACGAAAGTATAAAAACTGATTTTTATAGCAAAAAATAACAGTAATAAATTTTTGAAAAAAAAAGTTTTGGTACAACAAATAAATTTAACTCTCGGCAAAAAAAAAAAAAAAAAAAAACTCTTTACAAAAATGCGTCAATGAGAATTGACCTACAGCCGTTTTCTTACCAATACATATTTATTTGAATGTATCCAAAAAATCTTGTCGGCATTAAATAACTCATTGAGATTGATATGCCGTAAAAAAAAAATAAACTAAACCAAACCAAAAATACGTCAATGACACTTGATCTACAATCTGATATCTTAGTAAGAATACCTGTTCTATTCATACGAACCTTTCCTAAAAATCTTACCGCCGATAAATAACCCACAGAGAGAATGAAATACCATATAAAAAAAGAAACCAACCAAACTTTAACGCTTCCAATACTCTCAGAACTGGAACATAATAAATATCTGACGGTATAGAAATCTCTCTCTCTCTCTCTCTCTCTCTCTCTCTCTCTCTCTCTCTCTCATATATATACATTTATATATATATATATATATCTTAAGGTGTTGTAGATTTATGGAATAAAGTGCTCAATATAAGAGATAGAGCGTGTGTAAGTATTAAAGTGAACATTGAACTCAACACTGAGAGGCGACAGTCTGTTTCATGCTAGACGCACTTGTGGTCTAACGATTGCGTCTAGCATGAAACAGACTGTCACCTCTAAGTGTTGACTTCAATGTTCACTTTTATACTTATATATATATATATATATATATATATGTGTGTGTGTGTGTGTGTGTGTGTGTGTGTGTGTGTGTGTGTGTGTGTGTACATCTTTATGTTTGGTAAGTTTAATGCTTATCATGTCCCGTGACTTAATCATTTTAAGGTTATTGATATTGCTTGTATCCAGACTTTCGTTTCTTCCGTTGCTCAGTCTCTCAGTCAAGTAGTGGATTGTCTTACTCGTATGCTTTAGAATTCTGATCCACATGTTTCTTCCTTAACTCTACTTCTGAATCTTGTCAAGCATCGGAACTTTTTTTCCTCTTTCCTCAACTTCAAATTGGTTAGAAATCTCACATCGCGGAGTTGGCCTTCAAAGAAGTAATATGGCTTTTGCGTCTCTAGCCCAGATGTTGATTCGTCAGTCTTTTTTATTTCCCGTTCTGTTATTGTTTTATCTCTTAAATAGTATTTTTCTTTTCTTTTTTTTTTTTCATATTCTTTCTCAGTCATTACTCCTCTTGTATTTTAGTGGCACTATTTTCTTGCTTTTGGTTAAAGGATTAAAAATGTGAGAGATATGTGAATACATTGGGCACGACATGTGAAAACGAGAAGCCTAATTCCTTGGAATTCCATTTGTTGTTTATGTAATTCCAAAAGTAGTTGTTGTTGTCTTTCTTCTGATTTTTGTTGCTGATCCAAATTTAGTTTTAACATTTGGTCAAATGCTTTTTGAAAATCTTCCATATTTAAAAATGACAGCGCGTTTTTGTTGCTTTGAAACACGTGTACAAAGAGGAGGTACACAAAAAAATCTTTATAGATTTTTGTTTCTTTTTTTTTTCTTTTACAGAAAAAAAATATGGACAGACAATTAGTTAAACTAAACTAATTATGTGTTTAGCTTTTTTTGAGATTCCGTGGTTCCGAACGTAATTGTATCAATTTTCACCACACATGTATTTTTTTATAGAGGTACAAAAAGAAAAAGAAAAACTCGCCTCGGTGAATTTGAGGGGAGAATAATTTTATGCATGAGTTCAACTCAGTTACATAAAAAAAAAATTTCGCAAACTACATCCGCCTTCTGGGTATGACGATAAACTACATCCGCGTCCTGGTTATGACGATAAACTACATCCGCGTCCTGGGTATGACGATAAACTACATCCGCGTCCTGGTTATTACGATAAACTACATCCGTGTCCTGTGTAAGAAGAAACACTACATCCGCGTCCTGGGTATGACGATAAACTACATACGTGTCCTGGGTAAGAAGAAAAACTACATCCGCGTCCAGGTTATGACGATAAACTACATCCGCGTCCTGGGTATGATGATAAACTACATCCGTGTCCTGGGTAAGAAGAAAAACTACATCCGCGTCCTGGGTAAGAAGAAAAAATACATCCGTGTCCTGGGAAGAAAAATAAGAACGAAAACTACATCCGCGTCCTGGTTAAGAAGAAAAACTATATCCGAAGATAAACTACATCCGCGTCCTGGGTATGACGATAAACTACATCCGCGTCATGGCTATGACGATAAACTACATCCGCGTCCTGGGTAAGAAGAAAAACTACACCCGCGTCCTGGTTATGACGATAAACTACATCCGTGTGCTGGGTAAGAAGAAAAACTATATCCGCGTCCTGGTTATGACGATAAACTACATCCGCGTCCTGGTTATGACGATAAACTACATCCGACGATAAAAACACTACATCCGTGTCCTGGTTAAGAAGAAACACTACATCCGCGTCCTGGGTAAGAAGAAAAACTGACGATAAAAGAAAAATACATCCGCGTCCTGGGTATGACGAAAACTACATACGAAAGATAAACTACATCCGTGTCCTGGGTATGACGATAAACTACATCCGAAGATAAATTACATCCGCGTCCTGGAAGAAAACTACATCCGATGATGATAAACTACATCCGCGTCCTGAGTATGACGATAAACTACATCCGCGTCCTGGGTATGATGATAAACTACATACGTGTCCTGAGTATGATGATAAACTACATTCGCGTCCTGAGTATGACGATAAACTAGATACGTCTCCTGGGTATGAGGATAAACTACATCCAAAAGAAAGCCTCTGATCAAGAGGTTTCGAGGAACGTGGAACCAACTCTTAGATGGTGGTGTAACGAGGTCCACCTAGACTCGGGTTGGTAGCAACTGTCAGGGTCCCAGCTAAGGGTAAATAGTTAATCCTCCAAAAAATGTCAAAACACTATGAAAGTATAAAAATATATTTTCATACCAGTAATATATTTTTGAAAAAAATTATTAGCAACAATACATTTTTGAAAAAATTATTACCAGCAATAAAAATATTGTCAACATTAAATAACCCATTATGGTTGATATGCCTTAAAACAAACCAAACGAAACAACTGAAACAGACTTTAAACAAACCAGTCTTTGTTTCTTTGTTTCTTCCGTTTTTTACCAAGTAGAGTCTGTGATATGTCATTTCCAGCTTTTTACTCAGTCAAAACGGAATAATCCATCATTTATGGTGCATTAGCTGGGCGTAACGCTCATGCGAGTGAGGGAAGGACAAGCAGAATTTTAATCGGATATTAATTACATTCTCTTTAGGAATATACTTGAAATTTCGCAGGTGTATATATTAGAAAGAAGCCTGATATATATGCATCACTTTTTAAAGAATTTTTTTTATCATTTCACCTCCAAGCAAGCACTTACTTCTACTAAGACGCAATTGTTTACTGGATGTGGAAGAGAATAGGGAAGATTTTAGTGAGGAAAAATAACAATAAAAGAATAGGGTTCATTGATACAGAAGATAGCGATTGACGTTGCATTTAAACTTTTGAATGTTGTGGGTGAAAATGAAGCCAGAAATCGGAAGGTGTTGTAGTGTCCTCCCTTTAAAGAGTCTATGTTGGACTCTTCCAGTGAGAAGGCCTTGAGTAACAGTCGAGAAGATTGAACGCTCGTCAACCGACACCCACTCACTAGTCGTGTAATACTCTTCTGCTGTACTTACTTTTTAATAATATATGATATATCTGCAACCCTGGTTTTTGCTATTTCTTAACCATTTACTTGGTTACAACATCTTGGCGATGAGGATGAGATTCGAACTCACGCAGGAGACCGAGGTTGAACCAGCGTTCAATCTACTCGACTGTTCCTCAAGATCTTCTCGCGTACTAATCTTATAGTCGGCGGAAGTGTCCAACATAGCCTTTTTAGAGGGAGGACACCACAATAGAAGGTAATTCTAAAGTCTGTAATTGCGAGAAAAGAAACGATTAAAATATAACTTACGGTTACATCTAGCTAGATGAGATCTGGTAGTCAATCTAGTTTTCTCTGTGTCATGTCAATTCACAAGGTTAGTGATCATGACCCTCCAAAATTACCCGTCCTTTGTAACTCTTAATAACTCTTGTTTCTTTTTCCATCACTTTAAAACCCGGCTGTCATCCATTCGCTCAAGCACGACAGATAAGATCCGTTGTTTTCTCTGGCCATCTTACATTCAATCTCTCCGAGCGAATACCAACTTTTACAAACCTTCTTTCTATGGTATGTGCCTCATTAATTTCCACTGTCCCTAATTTAGTAATACGCTTAAATTCACGGGGTCGACGTACTAAGGAGAAGATCACATTCTAACAACTGTCAGGAAAATAATTGTAAAAATGACGAAGGACAGCCATGCCAAGGTGATGACAGATCAAGAACGACAACTCTTCTTTGAATTTTGTGGAGAATATCGAGATTTACCGAATGTAACCGCAAAACTGTCCAAATCGTGTAACATCTAAATTGTCCAATTCGTGTGACAGCAAAATTGCCCAATTGTTCGAGAAGCCTCTGAACCGTTGTATCTTAGAAACTATTAAAGATATCTAAATGGAATTGTCCGACGATTTTATAACACTGCTGTACACAACTTTGAGCAAGAAGTATGTATAATTACTCTCCAAGCCTAACAGGAGACTCGTGACGAAATCGATCATAAACGAAAATGACATCTCATCATAAATTATATTATATTTTCGATAGAAATAATCCGTAAAATATGTTAAAAAGTTTAATGTATCCAGTTTTAAGTATCGCTAAAATAACTAATGTGATTTCAGGCATTACTGTAAATCAGTTGGCAAAAGTTTTCCGTGAACTGCAAAATTGTATTACCCTTTGTATGGAGGATATGTGGAAACTTAAATAAAATTTCAATAAAACCTTAAAAAATACAGATTAACTTCTTTCTAATCCTTTTTACAAATTATTTCTATCGCAAATACAAATAAAGTTAAAAAAAAAAGTTAAAGTGCACTCGAACCTTATGAACACTATATATATATATATATATATATATATATATATATATATATATATAATTTATTCGAAAATTAATACATAATGATAATAATATATATATATATATATATATATATATATTAATTACAGGATCATTTTCAAATATATACAAGATGATCATCGCCCTCTCCAATCTTCTAACTTTCTCTCCAGCAGTAATAAGACACCTCACATGTTTCACGTACGATTTCGTTTACAAGTCGTTTTTCACTGCTCTTTGGACTGTCATAGCTGAAACTCCTTTTTCTCATTGATCTATTTAACTCTAAGTCGAAATCATTATCCTTCTTCATGTTGTAACCATCTGATCCAGTTTTCCTCTCTAACATTCCAGCTTTTTAAAATTTATTCACCATTCTCTTGATGTATCTTGAATGGATTTTGAAGATGGAAGCCAGAGAACAAATATTGGTACTATCGCTGCAGGTTTGAATGATCTTTTTCCTCTCCCTATTGCTCAGTTAAGAAGATAGTGTGGCTGACATAAAACGATTTTATTCTGTTCGCTTTCTAGCTGAATAACTCATAGAGTTTTTCAGTGATTCTTAAGACAAATGGTATTAAGATGACTAAACGTCTCTACCAGAAAACCTAGAAAAAGAAACTCTATTAGTTCAGAGTTTGTTTTTTTTTAAAGTTAGACATTTTGTGGGATGGGCAATTATACTGTTTCACGATTTGGACAATTTTGCTGTTACACCTGGTACATTTATGAATTAGGACCAATATCTTTGTTGTCGCAATACTTTGTTTTTATTAGTATATTTTTATTTTGACATACATATATATATAGTATGTTCAGACCATGATCACTATAGCGCTATAGCACTCCAGTTCAAAACTTATATCCAAAAATCAAATTCACACAAGAATATAATTTCAACGAATTACCATTTTTAGATATACTCATTAGAAATAAAAACAACCACATAATCAAAGATATCAACCACAAACTTATAGACACCCGACAATATCTTTATTTCAAGAGCCATTACCCCAAAATTTGCCTGAAATCCTTCCCTTATTCTCGTAGGGTTTGTACTATAGTAACTGATAAACAACCCCGAAAAACTCGCCCAGAAGAACTACATAAAACACTAAAAATACGGGGCTACACCACAAAACTAATAAACAAAGGTTTTGAACTCGCAAAATTTCCTTTAGACCAACTTCGAAATAAAAAGGAACGTAATGTCGAAAATATTCTATCATATGTCTCAACATACAACAAAAACAATCCAGAAATATTCACAGAAATTACAAAAAAATCTAGACCTACTTAGCAAGAACAATAAACTGAAAAATATACTGAAAACAACCAAAATAATTAAAAGCGAATGGCAATCTAAAAACCTAAAACACATATAAACCTCATCCAAATTTAACCAACACACATTACTGGGAATCACAAAATGCAGCAGAAAAGATGGAGGGTTTGTCATCATTATAAAATGAAGTTTCTATATTTCTGAAAACCCCAAAACGACATTCATAATAAATAAAAATTTAAACTGCAACTCCAAAAATGTGATTTATGCACTCAGATGCACAAAATGCAAGAAGTAATATATAGGTATCAGCCAACAACTGAACAACAGGGTTTCCATACACAAAAGCAACGTAAAATTACCAGACAACAGAAAACTTTGTATCACAACACATCTTTAAATGTAACCACAGTAAATTTAAAATTATGCCAATATATCAAACAGACAAGTATTCTTACCTACAAATACAAGATAAAAATTTAATAAACAAATTTAAAGCAGAACTAAATAGATCATAACCCCACACGCAAAAGCACACACCATGCACACGTAATGGCCAAATACAGTGATGAAATCACTCGCATTCGTGTACACACGCTCATATGCGGGTATGTGTGGGACGCGAATATATATATATATATATATATATATATATATATATATATATATATTGACAAAAGCAGGATTACCCACAGGAACGTGCACAAACCATACACAACGTAGGAAGTATGTGCGCATGTATGTACTCATATATATATATATATATATATATATATATATATATATATATATATATATATATATATGTGTGTGTGTGTATGTATGTGTTTGTGTATACCGATTCCTTGTAACTTGCTAAGTATGTGTGTATACATATATATATATATATGTACGTATGTATGCGTGTGTGTATGTACTGATTCCTTTTAATAGGACGGTATGTGTATGTACAGATGAAGTGCGTGTTTGAATGCGCATATATATATATATATATATATATATATATATATATATATATATATATATATATATATATATACATATTTGCAAGAACAATGGACACACACACGAACATTATACAGCATAGGAAATGTGTGTGTTTGTGTGTGTCTGTATATGTGTGTGTATATGTGTGTATGTGTACAAATATGTTTACTAATTCCCCGTAATAAAACAGAAACAGCAAAGAAAGAATATTTCACATCGAAAAACATAAGAAAAAAAATTATAATATGTGGATAGCGCCACGCTTTGCCTGGTGAAGGTCGTGAGATCGGCGATTTTGGAAAGTGTTGCGATGATTCGTTATTATAAAGTCAACGGAGCCACTTATTTACGATTGTTGTAAAGCACCCATTTCTCATCGAATGTTACTATTCGATCAAGAAATGAATCAGTCGAATTTCGTAGATGCAGCATGTGACACACTTCAAAACGTTGAACTCTTTGACTCTCCCTGGGTTTATGTCAAACCCATTTGTCAAGTTTCTTCATCTTGCCTAATTTCCTAACCTAGTCCGATATTCTTGAAATGCTGACATCGATTATCTGCCACATTTCTCTGAAATATTGACGTGGATTTTTTTTTCGACCAGTGTTGATTGTCAACTGGAGATGAACACTCTTTACCATCCGGAATTTAATATTCGTATCTCCACAGTGCAACTTCAGAAACTAGGGCTGTACTGCCCCATTTTACTAATTAACCCATAGATGGGGATAGAAGCGGCTCCATACATTTCCCAGATGTATTTGTACATGTGAATTTAACGAGACCAAGTCATTATTATCCATTACACCACCCGCACACCCAAGCTTACAGCAATTGATATTCCCAAACGATCACCCATCTAGATACTGATAAGTTTCAACTTTGCTTAAGTACAATGATCTTTCAAGAACCGCTGTAGAAACACATTGATATAGATAGCTACGTGAAAAGATAACTAGTTATAGTGGGTGAGAGAACGAGAGAAAGAGAGAACGTGTGTTTATGTATGGGAGAGAGAGAGAGAGAGAAAAAGAGAAAAAGAGAAAGGAAAGAAGCATTCTTTGTGTGCTTTTATTCGTTGTCATGGCAATTAATTTATTTGCTCGACTGCCAACAACATTTCCATTTTCTTACCTACTTGAGATTTTTAAAAATAGTTTACTTGTCTAACTACTGAAATTGCTGTTTCCCCCTAATTGCTGGTGTGCTTTGTTGATCCTATCGGGAGTGACTTTCATTCGATTTCAGTTGAACTTAATTCAACTGAAAGACTACCTGCAAAATACTGTCTTTGACGACTTTCCTCTCGTTTCCTTGTACGCAAAATGAGTTAACAAATAAAGAAAACAACCTTGCAAACAATTACTGCACCAATGATTATATCGATAAAGACAGTTAAATAACTCACTCGACGAACAAGAAACCAAGTTTTGATCGAGAAATTATAATATTGTTGAATAAGTTGCGAATGTTTGACTAAGTGAACATAAGAACGTAGTTAAAATCAATAACGTTAATATAATCTCTATACTCCTAACCATTCTCATTTTCCAAGCATATATATTTCCACACAGTAACCCTCTACTGTTTTGTTCTGGTTAAGACATTAAACTACACCCGCGTCCTGTGTAAGACGTTAAACTACGTCCAGCAGCAAGGCCTCTGATCAGGAGGATTTGAGGAGTGTGGAACCACCTCTTAATTGCTGGTGTTCCCAGGTCCATATTGAGCCGGGGTGGTAGCACCTGTTAGGGTCCCAGACATGGGCAAATAGTTAAAAAATAACAGGAAAACTTTTTTGAAAAAAAATATTACCAATAATACAATTTTGAAGGAAATATATTACCAGAAACAAATTTTTGACAAAACAAAATATTACCAGCAATAAATAATTTTGTTGGCATTAAATAACCCATTGAAGTTGATATGCCGTAAAACAAAATAAATCAAACCAATCTAAACCAAAGAATACATATTCTATTCATCTGAATCTATCCTAAAAATGTTGTTGCCATTAAATAACCCATTGAGGTTGATATACCGTAAAACAAAATAAACCAAACCAATCTAAACCAAAGAATACATATTCTATTCATACGAATCTATCCTAAAAATGTTGTTGCCATTAAATAACCCATTGAGGTTGATATACCGTAAAACAAAATAAACCAAACCAATCTAAACCAAAGAATACATATTCTATTCATACGAATCTATCCTAAAAATGTTGTTGGCATTAAATAACCCATTGAGGTTGATATGCCGTTAAACAAAATAAACCAAACCAAACCATTTACTGTTAATTAAACCCAAAATATTAATTCCCCACAAAATAAAAAATAATTCATATTTACTAAAATTCACACAAAATTCTCCCAGAGCGAGAGCCTTCCATTGCACTCCGTTTGGGTTGATCTTTGCGATCGCCAGAAATGTGAGCGACTCGGTGCGATATTTCTAAGTGTGGGGTCCATATTCGCGCTCACACCGATAAACAAGCGAAAAAAAATTTCTTTTCTTTTTAAAATTGTAAAGGAATCCTTGTAATTACCTCGAATATAACCTGCACTTATGATCTGAAAATAAAAAAAAAAAACTCGCTGATTTTTGGTAATTTTTTCCTTCTGAGGGTTGGAGTAATTGTGAGGCAATCTAAGCAAATTTGGAATTGAAATTTATAATTTCTTGAGGTGAATTAATAATTTGCGATGGGTAACTTTACATTACTTGGGGTAAAAGAAAAGATCCGCTTTAACTTGTGTGAATTTTGGGCCTGGTAATTGGAATAAAATATATATATATATATAATATATATATATATATATATATATATATATATATATATATATATATTTTTTCAATGGGAAAAAGGCGTATGGTAGTTAAAGAAATCAAAATGTTCGAAGAGGAGCATGGAATAGCTACTGCTATTACTCAAGCGAAACAATGTAAGTGGACAACATGGAATGAAATCGAACCCATTAAGTTTTGGTGGAATTCATTAATTGCGATGGAACCATTGGCGATATCTTTCCTTGTTCAATCTACAAACTATCGTCTCCCAAATGAAACAAACCTGAAAATGTGGGGATACACAGATACAGATCTCTGCAAGACCAGTTATGTGAATTTACTAGAATTTCTTTTGTCTGAAACAAGACTATAAATTCTCGGCACCCATTATGTAGACTGATAATGAACTGTCTATTGTGAGGATTGTGAATTTATTACGTTTATCCAATTCTAGCAAAAGCCCAGAATGTAGGAGGGCCAAGTTCATTACTAAAATAATAATCAACCAGCTTGTTTTTAGGCAATGCATCTGTATTTATTAGACAGGTTGTCCTGAAAGTATTGTCATCCCTTCCTGAAATGTAATGAGAATAGAAGAACAAGTAATACAGTAATACAAATCATTTTATTCACTTTCAGTGACCTTGTCACACATTGAGAAGCACCGCCATTTTCGTATGAGCCATCTGAAATAGAAAATTATAATATGTAGTGGTTACAAAACTTTCGAACCACCCTGTATATTAAACTGGCACGAGGACATTGTTTTAAGAAACGAAACAATATGTATCAAACATATAATAATAAGTAACCATCTAGCTGTTGTTCAGCCCAAATGTCTTAATATTATTTTTATCTGGTACAAGGTCAGTAATTTAGAGAAAATATCCAGTGTTCATCTAAGCAAATTCTGTTCACGTCATTTATTTACGCAAAGGTGATTTTCTTTTTAAAATTTATTCTTCTTTTCATTTTTATGATATACAGTGTAACCCGGATATAAGAGAAACCCGGATATAAGAGAAACCCGAATATAAGAGAGATTTTTTATGGTCCCAAAGTGTTCCCATACTTACCTAAACAAAATAGACCAAACCCGGATATAAAGGGAAACCCGGATATAAGAGACTTCTTCTCCGGTCCCGACAACTCTCTTATATCCGGGTTACACTGTATTAAATTACAGTTCAAGAGTTTGAGGACACCCGTGGTAATTCTTTTTAAACTGACCCAAAGGGTAGTTGTTTTGTACAAAATTTTATACCTGGTTAAAACTAGTGTGGCATGATTTTTATTAGAAATTTTATTATGACACAAAAGTAAAAAGTCATTTTATGATTAAATTTTGCTCTCGTCAAAATATCCTCCTTTAGTTTTGATTACTGCAGCACAGATTTTTAGCATTCTTTGCAAAAGCTACTTAAAGTATGAGTTTGAGAATTTATTTTATTCTTTTATCAATGACGCTAAGAGCTCTTTTTCTTTCTTTTTTTTTCACATTTCTGTTAATTTCATTCCATGTTAATTCTAGGATTGGTTTCAAGTCCTTAAACGCTAGTGTACTTTGAACGGTTACTTTGATTAAATGAAAGCCTCCAACAACTCATTGTCTACAAGTAACGTTATTGCCAAAAATAAGTCCACGCTTAAAGACAACATTCCAAAGCTAACATTTGACAATCGAATTAGCATTGAAGATGTTCGATCGCTTGCCTTAGATCCAAACTGAGATTTTCTTCTCACGAATTCAACTATTTTAAATCTACGTTAAGAGTAAAACAACAAACTCTTTTGATTTTGGTTTTCTATTCTGTTTCTTACTGTTTCTTTTACTACGTGATTTGTAACACTTTTTGTTTGTTTAGCGGCATATTAACATCTATAGGGTTATTTATGCCAAAATCTAAATAATTTATACGAAATACTATTTTTTTTTCATTTTTGGAGATAATAATAATTTTACTGGTACACGTCTTACTAATTAACCATTAACTTGGGGGAGAGGAGGTGAATTCATAATTTCTCTCAAAGGTATTTGCGCGAAAGTGAATATAACGAGCCCGATAATAAATGAACCTCGGCTCACCGATTAATTTTTCTCCATTGCACCATCCTCACATCGAAGCTTAGAGTATCTGGTATTCACACCCTGACTCCGTGTTAAAGATTGTGTTTCTGTAAACTAAAACCAACCCGATATTTAACGAAACTTGCACAGACATACCTACATACACGCACACACATACACACATTTATATGTATACTAGCAGCAGGGTCCGGCGTTGCCCATGCTTGATTCCAAAATCGTACAACTCAACAGCAATCGCTAACACTTGACTTAAAATATTTTTGCCCTTTGCCGTGCTGATGTTGCTACATGCCTACCTTTTTGCCTATCTCACACTGCGAATATTTTCTAAGCTCTATACTAAACATTAAATCTGTTACGAAAAAAGAAGTAAACAAAATGAACACAAAACGATCAGCTTTAAAAAAGGACTCGTAACTGGAAAAACCGAATGAAAAAAGAATGATAACAACAAATAATTTTCACTTTCAACCCAGTTGTGCGGAATCAGAATCAACGCGAATGAGCCAATTGGAGTAAAGTGCCATGCAGATATTAATGTACGTAGGAGATTCATAGAAGATTGAAGTTCGAATACAGTAAATTTGACCTGCGGTCAAATCGGTTAAAGGCACGTCAAGCTATGACGGTTCCGTATAGGATACAGGTTCGAATTCTGTCGGCGGACGAATAATTTCGGTGAAAATTTCTCAGACATTCAGAGCATTTACTTAAATATTTGCATCTTTAAAAAGAATGTATAAAGATAAAAATGCCTTTATATATGTGCATATGCATAAATATATTGCATATATTAGAAATTCAAATATACTCCATATGTATAGCTATTTCCTCCCGCAAGAACGAACCTTACCACGTTCGTCAACACCAAGGGTGTTCTTTTTTATTTTATCTAATTTACACATGGTGTTGACAAATCTAGTAACGTTAATTCTTGTGGTTGGAATGGCTATGCATATGGGGTATTTAACAGCCTTTTTCAGGTGGTTGGAATTTCGAACTGAACCCTTTACTGGGGTAGCCTGTTCTAGTTCCACGTGCCATGTTTGATGGATGTCAGTTATCTCCTGTTAATTTCCCTCTGAAAGTTCTCCACTGCCTTAACGAAGACACATGGCACAGTGGATAAAGGCGTTGGTTAGATCCAGTGACAGACCCAAAGAAGGTGAGTTCAAGACCTGAAAGAATCTGACCAGAGAATGATGAGTATAACATTCGTATCGCAAGATTCCCTCCATCCGCAACGTCCAAATCACCATTCACGCACGGCTACCAGCATCAGACACATCATTTGTTTCTTCCCAGAAAATAGAGCCGACACATTATCGCACACGAGATCAATGAGCACGAGAACATCGGTTGCGATACGATCCGTCAACTCGCCGACGTAATAGCAGAAAGGGCGCACCTGAGGACAATAGTAGAAGGTGTGTGAAAAGGTTTCCTTTAAGCCAAGGTTACACTGATGTCAATCGGGCAAATCCGCCCCTCCCCCCATCTGAAGATCCTATCATTGAGAGATAGCACGTTCCGAATCAATTGCCATGTAAGCGAAAACTCAGGGTTACTTAGGTAATTCGCCGCTGGCGCCCAAGACCATAAAGAGCGCAACTCGGCCAACGTCAAGCCAAGCCGCTTACAGAGAGGATACTTCGCGACCCCCTTCACTAATTCACGATACAAGACCTTTCCAGGTCGTGAAAGGTCACTGGACAGAGGAAAGGGCCTCAAAACCGCTCAGTACTCGCTAAAGAAAGTCGACAGTTTCCCGGGCTTTCGACGCCGTTTAGCCCAGGAAATGGGAGGGGTGATAGTACGGCTAGAGAAAACGTCCCTAACACTCCCCTCCAAAATCGAATCCTCAGTCAAAACGTGGCATAGGAAAGCCAACCTCCAGGCGTGTCGATGACTAACCAAGTGTGGCATTCCCAGCCCCCCATGACACGGACGCTGGACACAGCATTCTTTGCAGACCTTCGCCATGCACCCACCCATAAGAGGGTGAACAACAAGCGCTCGATCGCCTTCCGATGGTCCTTACAAAGAGGAAGTACAGCTAAACGGTAAAGGACAAGATGAAAGATGTCAGTGGCCTGCCCTTCAAGGGCAATCTCCTGCGAATCCAAGTCGCGACTGACTGACCATATTTTTCTCCAGCTGGAGGTAGAGTCCAAACCATATCCCGAGGATGCGAACAGAACGGTCCGTCCAACTGAAGTGCCCCGGAAGATCGACCCCCTTCCAAGAACCTAACCGCAAGACGAAAGACTTGTTGCGGTTAATCTTTCCCCCACCCCACTACGTAACCTTTTTGTACCGTTCAAGCGCCTTCTGTATCACCTCAATATCGCTGCGACATGACACAACCGGACTGCTCGCCCTGTCCATCAGCCGGCGAAGGAGAGGCTCCAACGCCAAAGCGTAAAGTAGAGGCGGCAGTAGGCAACCTTGACGAACCGACCAAGACAGTGCAAAAGTGCGCGACCGCTTCCCGTTCACCTGTACCACTGCACTGGGGGAGCGATACAGGAGGCTCATCCACTTACAGAAGTCCGGTTGGAATCAGTAGGTCTGCAGAACAGCAGCCATGTGCTGATATCGAACCTATCAAATGCTTTGGACTGATTCAAATTGATCAGCGCGGCCTCATCATCGTCCTTTACTCCTTCTTAGATCGTAAGGATCAGATGCAGGTTGCTCTGAATTGTTCGGCCCCTCACGGCACATGTCTGATAGGTTCCCAACAGACTCTCGGCAACTGATTACAAACGCTCTGTCAGGATCTTGGCCAAAATCTTTAACTCTGTATTTAGCAGAGTTATGGGCCGGTAATCATCTAATTCCCACCCTCCATCCTTGCCCTTTTTCAACAGAGTGATCACACCCATGGTGATCCGACTGGGGATGGACCACTGCCAAAACCAGTTGTTGAACGCGGCAGTCAAAATCGGCACAAAGTTGTGCGACAACCTCAAGTACAATTCATTGGGTAAACGATCAAGTCCCAGAGACTTGCAACTGCCGACCAACTTCAATGCCATCTCTCCCTGCCAGCTAGAAGCTTCAGTCGGCAAAATCCGAGGAAAGTCAACCAAATAGCTGTGAAACTCATCACCACTGAGACCGGGCTCCTTGATAAATCGGCTCGCGAAATGCCGCCGAAACGCCTCACACATATCGTTAGTCGACCTCAGAGTACGCCCCTCTGAGGTTTTGACGTCACGAATGTAACGATCGGAACTTCGACGGATCTCTTCCTTGTGCAATTGTGCGCCCATCTTCACCGCTTCGGAAGACATCATGTTTAACCAATGCCTAACTATCTCGCTAGTCCATCACGCAAGAGCCTGCCTACCTAAACCTATCTCTCGGGGATCCCCTCCAGCCTCCGCCCGGGACAAACTATGTTTAAGTTTATTTCACCTTATTAGCCTTATATAGTGTGAGCCTCTGACTATATTCGGCATTGAAGAACCTAATCCTATCCTTAAGTCTCCCCCACCACTTATTTCTAATAACCTCCCCCACTAGCTTCCGCTGTACAACTTTTATTAACTGTTGCTGGAAGTCCTGCCTGTCCAGTAACGACTGATTGAACTTCTAGTATCCAGCCATTCTAGGCCTAGAAACTAACACTATGGATAGAATAGCAATCCCACTTCCAGTTGGAAAAGGCTTTCACATGGAAAAATCGTCCATCTTCCATGTATATAGTAATTTATTTGAATTTGTCAGAATTGTTTAGTAAAAGTGTATTACTGACTCATAAACTGACTTTATGATGTGGTAAAAAAAATACCAAAGGTAGGTAACAAATAACGCTGACTTATGAGACGACTGTTGCTGATTTCATCTACTATATTTAAAAACCTGCAAAAGCAAACTGGTCCTTCGAAAACTATATATATATATATATAATTTAATTTTATATTCAAAATTTATTTTATGGTTATGGTAATTGTTGCAAGTGTTGATAACAAATTAAACGAGTTTTGTTCATAATTATAAAATGAAAACTAATGTGCATTACTTAAAGATAATAAAAAATCAGCAAATATTTTTGTGGTTCTTTATCTGGGATTAGCCATTTCAAAACTATAGAAAATAACCAAATGTAATTTTTTTGCGGGGGAAATTTATATTTTATCTACGAATGCGACCCAGCCATTCCAATTCAGCCTCCAGTTTTATTTTATTTTTATTTTTTTTTTTTTTTTTTAAAGATTATTTGCATATCTACTTTGAATATTTTTCTAGTAAAATTCTGAAATATATTTAACACTCAAAATCACCCGCCAAAATTTCCAGCAGTTGAAATCGCCCACTGGTAGGTGATATCGCCCAGGTTTGGGGAACCTTGGAATAGACCTATAGAGGGAAACACCGTTTAGCCTCCCGAAAAACTTTATGAAAATGAATGACAAAACAGGGGCTGGAATGGATGGTATTGGCTCAAACAAAGTTTAGAGCTACGAAAGATGTAAATTTGGTGGGAGCCATGATCGCTGTTAGAAGACCATTTTATTATTTCTTTACCGAAACAATATATCAATATTTGTCATAAAATATAACGTTTAGAATAAACGTGCTTAAGTTCAGAAAGAGACAACAGAAATTTCTGGGACTCATATGGAGAAAAATAGGCTTGGTTATTGAAGGCAATAATTGTAGAGGAAAGCAAAGAGTAACCTTTCTTGAAGATCAAGGACTGGTAACTAATAACGCAGAAAACACTGCTTAGACTAATAAGAAATTGTGGAGAGTCATGATCATCACGTATCGTAGGAAGAAATCAATTTTTTTCACAGTAAATTTCACAATTTATTAGGTCGGTGCAAAAATAATGACGTAATAATGTCGTTTTTGGACGTATTTTTAACGTCAAAAAACAACGTGATTACGTCATTGTTTTTGCACCAACCTAATATAAGGCACGGGCGCCACTCGAGGTAGAGGGCTACATTAAAGGGCAGTTTATATGAATAGGAATGGCAGATAGATGTTAACTCTAGACTTGGAAATGTTAGGTGTTTCTTCCACAGAGCAGTGATTCCCGGGAAAAATGTTGACTGGAACTTACTTCCCACTGATAGAATACGGAGGAGAGTTGCGTGGTTTGCTACAATGTGAGTAGCATGGTGGGTCCTAGCCGTGGAGTCTAGACCTGGCGGAACCAAGGAATGTAATTCTTCCGAACAATTTCCATGGAAGAAGCGATAGAACAATGAGAGACACGCCACATCTCACTTTGATCGGAGGAAAATAATTCGTTTCCAACAAGGACTCGGAGACACTTTTGAACACTGTCAAAAGTGAAAAAAGGGGACTGAGCAGTTCCCGCCCAAATGTGGTTATGATACTCCATTTTTGGTTTCAACTGACTCTTGTAAAGTTAGAGGATACAAGATTTATATATTTACTATACCTATAAATAATAGTTTAATGTGTGTACGTATTTCAGTTGATATCACTGATTTTATTTATTTTCTTCAAGTTTTGAAATTAATAACAATCGGCCTAGATTGAAAAGTCGTACTAAAGAAAGACTGTACACACGACAAACCCTGAACTTTCCTCAAAATTTTAAAATATTCGAAATCCTTTAAGGAATCATAATCAGATATTGCATTTAGTGAAAAACGGACTAAATTTTATTCAAATACAGCGCTTAAAAAAAAAAAAAAAAAAAAAACATGGTAAAAATATGAAATAAAACTATTCAAAAAGACAGAAGATGACAATTGACGTATCATGTTATCTTTTTGAACATCGTATGTGGCAGAGAAGCAAGACGTTGAAGGAGATATCCACAGATAAGACGTGTGAGAAAAGAAACACTTACAATAAAACTTGTAGTTATATCTAGCTCTTTCAACAATAAAACTATGAAACCTATCTAGTACTATGCTTAAATTCTTGCGTTCAATGTAGCAAGTAGAAAAGGTCGTTATAAGAATTGACATGAAAATATTTATAGAAAAGACAGTGGGGAAGCCATATCACAGCGGTGGGAAATTGTCTAAAGTCGCAATGCCAGGTGAACACCGATAACATTACACTACCTTTGAAATTTGTCGAGCTATATAACACGAGACCCTAACCAGATATAGCAGGACTATTCATTTCACCTACCAATGGTTGATTTATAAATCTATAGCCAAGTCATTGAATGAGCCCTAGACAAGTTATGTAGCAATATTCAACACATGAACGAATGGTAGATTTAAAAATATACAATGAAATCTCTGGAGGAGTCCGAGATCAGATCTGTCAGAAATATTCTTTTCACGTGCGAGTCGTAAATGTGTAAGCATGACCTCGGAGGCGTACCTTGTAAGCTATGCAGCAATATGCCACTCATGTACAAATTTATAAATCTATATCTAAGACTTTGGATGAGACCTACACCAGATGTTGTACGAATGGTTGCTACTGGCTGCTTTTCTTTACCGGCATATCAAACCCTATGGTTATTTAATGTCGAGATTTGAATATTTGGTATACAATTATATTTTTGGAGATAATTAATAGCTTCAATCTCTCACATTTGTCACCTGTGGAACTCCTTCCACTTTTCCTGTTTCCATGATAGCTATAATCTCTAACTATACAAATATAATGTCAATCGACGTCTCCCGATGCCTTGATCTATCCCCTATCCTTCTCTTCATCCTTTCCTGTATCACTCCTCTTTGCTCTCGCTCCAACTCTCTGTGACCCCTTGCGTGCTAGTGGCTTCCAGCCTTGTTTGTGATGAAAAGCTTAAAAAATAATTTTAGTGGTACAGGTGTTACTAATTAAACCACATCTTGAGTGAGAAGACGTGGATTCATATCTTTCCCAAGAGTATTTACGTGTAAGTGAATGTAACGAAACCAACGGGCATTGAACCTCGGCTCTCCGATTAACATTTCCGTCTTATTATCATTTACACCACCCCCACATTCTCAAGCAATTAACTATCTGGGTAATTACCAAGCTCGGCGATGCTTAACTTCGGTTATCGTATGTATGGCATATTTATAAATGTGTAAGGACGACTGTTGTGGATTCAGGGTTGAAATCCGGTACTAATAAATAACAAACGCCAGGAATGAATATATGAAAATAATGTATTAACGTAATAATACAAACTGGTAAATCAGGTTAGTAGTTCCAGAAATATATCAAGGGTTGGTACCCAAATATATA
Source organism: Acanthosepion pharaonis (assembly GCA_903632075.3). Taxonomy (NCBI): domain Eukaryota; kingdom Metazoa; phylum Mollusca; class Cephalopoda; order Sepiida; family Sepiidae; genus Acanthosepion; species Acanthosepion pharaonis. The sequence continues at coordinate 1,110,261 of CAHIKZ030001502.1, read as the reverse complement.
TACAGTCTTTGGTATTGACGTATCGATGTATGACTTCTTACTGAGTCTAGGTGCTCGCCCACTGTGACTCCTATAACGCTGTTACCTCACCCTCACTCTTCCGGTTACCTAAAAACGCAGAGAGTTCGACAGACGACGCTTAGAGTCAAAGACTGTATCACGACTCAGCTAGACTCGGAGGTCTTGCTCGGTATTTATCGATCCACCCACGAGGATTGAATATGGTACAAGGCCGGTTTAATGTGGGTATCCCCGAGCCCGTAGGCTCAGTCAAACATATAGCCTTTGAACCCGCCTTGACGGGTTCAAGCACTGTCTACCTCCCCGGACGAAACCTTGCCCTTCGGCAAATCTTCGTCCGAGTTCCTCTCAGCTAACGCAGAGAATTCGACAGACAACGCTTACAGTCAAAGACTGTATCACGACTCAGCTAGACACGGTATTTATCGATCCACCCACGAGGATTGAATATGGCACAAGGCCGATTTAATGTGGGTATCTCCGAGCCCGTAGGCTCGGCCAAAAATATAGCCTTTGAACCCGCCTAGACGGGTTCAGGCCCTGTCTACCTCCCCGGATGAAACCTTGCCCTTCGGCAAAGCCTGGTCCGGGTTCCACTCTGCGTTAGCAGAGAGTTCGACAGACGTCGCTTACAGTCAAAGACTGTATCACGACTCAGCTAGACTCGGAGGTCTTGCTAATATTTATTTGCATTAAAAAATACAAAATGTGGCACACGGCCGAAAAGGGGGATGGGGAATGACGGTCTTCATCTGTCTTAAATCTAAACTTAGCTAGTCGCAGACACTGACCCATCCAGTGGTTGTACATCAGTTCCAGCAAAGGAACAAAAACGTGCGACAACCTCAAGTAAACTTCGTAGGGAAGACCATCTAATCCCGGAGACTTATCCAGGCCAACCTGCTTCAGCGCTTCCCAGATTTCCGACTCTGTTATGGGACCCTCGCACCTAGCCACTTCAGCTGCCGAGAGGCAGGGAAAGTCAACTAAATAGGCGTCGAACTGAGCAGAGCTCAGACCGGGCTCCCCCCTGGTGAAAAGCTCCTGAAAGTAATCTCGAAAGACCTCACATATGCCCGCGTTTGTAGTCACGGTCCGCTTATCCGGTAATGTGACGAACGCTATATGTCGCCTGGCCGCGTTTCGATTTTCCTCTACACGCAGTTCAGCGGCCATATTCGTTGCCTCAGAAGACATTCTTTTTAACCTAGCCCTAACTACCAGAGCTTGATCCTTCTTGATAAGCAAGGAGGCCAACTCTGCCTTAGCTAAGACTATGTCCCCACTAACACGGGATTTCACGGCCCGATCAACTTTTTCTTCTAAAGCCGTTTGCGACGCTAATTTATCTAAATTGAGCCGACTTCTAAAATCGGCAGCAAACGTTCGAATCTTAGATTTTAAATTGCCCCACCAGGCATTTCCCACAACCGCTCCCGTCAATTCCCTCTGGATCGTTAGTAGCAGCTGGTCCCGGAAATCCTGATCACTGAAAAGCGAACAGTTCAATTTCCAGTAACCAGCCAACCTAACCTTAGGCTTATTTAAGTTTACACGAACCCGGACAAGCCTATGATCCGTATAAACTATATAATGGAAGCTTGGACACCCTAAGAGCCCTACATCGACTCTCCTAACTAAGACTCGGTCCAGGTAGCTCGCACGCGAGCCAGGATCCGAGTTGCCACTAGTTGTCCAAGTCCATACTACCTCCCGAGGGTGTTCATTCCGGAACTTATCGACGAGATCAAACCCATCGATAAAGTCCCGAAATGGTTTCACATCCGGGTTGTTAGTACCTTTTTTGTGCCCTATACGATCTATATCGGGGTCAAGGACGGCATTCCAATCCCCCGCAAAAACTACCCGACGAGACGTCGTCAAGAACGGCGCGATCTGCCGAAACAAAGCAGTCCGCTCGGAATGGCTATTGGGCGCATAAACCCCAATGAGACGAAGATGCTTATCCTTTATGGTAACATCCAGCACGCAAAGCCTGCCCGCCGGATCCGCGAAGACAAGGGTACATTCAGCCTTCAAAGACCTGCTCACTAGCCAAGAGACACCCCTCGAACAACCATCAAAACATGCTGAATAAAGGGCGAACCCCTTAGACAGTATGTCCTCACGATCATGAGAAGAAAACCGGGTCTCTTGTAAACAACATATATTCACCCCGAGGCGCTGAAGGTCGCGAGAGAGCCTCGCCCTGCGAGACTCGGACCTCAGGCCCCGGGCATTCAAACTAGCTAACCAGAGAGCCATTGTGAAGCCGATTGGGGTTGCCCTTCAGGATAGAACATGGCTGGGGTGAGGACACCGACAGCTCGTCCCATGGAACCAGACGCCATCTCATTCTCGACGGTATCATCCTGAGACAAGCCGCCGATGTCCGAAGGGTAGGTAAGTTTCAAAGCTCTATAAAGGGATGGGTGAACAAAAACTGGGACCCTCCCTTTAAGTTTCTGGTTTGCTTCATCCGAATCTGGGTCTAAAATGTAGGCAGCAGGGGGCACCATTTTTAGAGATGACTGGGCCTCCTCTATCATGCCCCATATCTCCCGCGTACCCGGGCCAGTTCTGATAACGGTCAAGATCCTTTTTGCAGACGGGAAGTTTACTGGATTTTCCACCTCGACCCCATTTATCTTCTGAAAGTTCCAGAGAACTTTTAAATCCTTTGGGTTTCTCGTCTGCCCGAACACCCTTTCTGCCTGGTCCTGGGATACGCGGCAGACGTCTTCCCCTGGGAGATATGGAGGTTTGATTTTTTTTTTTCATGTCGGTCGTAGTTTGCGATTCGGGGCTTCTGCCCTTTTTTTGTGAGGTGAATGAGCGGGGAGTGGACATGGGTGAAGGATTTGGTGAGGTAGAGGGCGTCCAACCCGATGGTGTTCTTACTGGAGAAGGTTTGGACGAATGTATTTTTCTGACAGGTGAGTTCGACAAAGATTTTGGCGGAGGTGGCTTTGTGAATTTAGATGAAGGGAAGACGGGGCAGAGGATAGGGGCCCGGTGCCCCTGCGATTTTTTTTTACTTTTACCCCGTTTAGCGTCTAGTTTTTCTTTCAACTTTTTGAGATCTAAAATCTTCTGCCAGCTTGGTTCGTTCTTTTTTGAGTTTCACTCGCATTTTCAGCATATGACGCCGAGGCGTCGCCCTCAGAGCTGGTAGAGGGAATGGGGCTGTAGGTGACTTTGTCCCTGGTGTCATGTTGGGACTGAGGAACCGCTGTTTGGGTCTTCCCCTTGCCCCTAACCACGAGGTGCCATTCCCCCCATCCTTCTCCTTAACCACACTAGTGGCAGGCGTTGGCTTCTGGGGTAATGAGGATTGGACCCAACCGAGGGACTTTGCCCATCGGTCCGCCTCGCAGCTAGACCCATTACAGGTGCCGCGGATTTTTCCTTATCGGCCAAGGGGAATTTTGGTCACCTGCGACCGAACTCCAGGGGCCTTCTTCCCTGGGCAGGAGGAGGAAAGGTGACCAGTCTCTCCACACCTCCAACAAGTTGGTCGCCTACCAGTTACTATGACCGGCATTTTCCGGTCGCCTAACACCAAACAGTTGGGGACGGACTTGAAGGCCTCTTGATCCAGCATTATATCGAAAGTCCATCCCCCGTTCAAATTGTCAGAGAGAGCCCCTAAAATTTGGCCGTACAGCATAAAAAATGCAGCCAAGAGCTCTCCCGAAATTTGAGGAGGAACCTCAAAAACGGCCACCCTGGTCCGCCTGCGGCCTTCATACTCGGTTCTTATTATGAAATCCTTCGTAATTAATTCTTTTTTGGCCATGGCCAGGCAATCTTCTGGTGTTCCACATGAAGAAACCCCTACCCTTTATAACTCTTTGGGGTTTTATCCCCAGGGACAAAAGTGATTTTATCACGGTGTCTTTAGTGGAGCGACAAATCTTTCGTGTTTTCTTGTCGACCACAAAACGGTCACCATTCTCTTTGAGAACATATCGAGATCCTGGACAGTATCGACGAACCCATCTTTATTAACAAGATGGGCGTATCTTTTCGCCTTATCCAGGAAATCCGCCATGTTCAGTATACAACTAGGTGGGGACTTCCAACAAGAGGGCAACTCCTCGGATGTCTTAACTTGTGACTGGTCAGTTTTAGAAATATCACCTTTCTTGGAGATACTTGCTTTAGCGGATTTTGGGCTAACGTCAGCCCGCTTTTTCGCAGTTTTCTCATGTGGGTCGGCGTTGGCAGCCTTCCCAAACAGGTCTTTTTTAACAACCGACCGACTTTTTTCGTCGGCCATGTTGCTAGGGCGTGGAAACTAACACTAGCGGGAAATTTCCACAAACAGGGGAGGAGTTGGGGGAAAAAAAATAAAACAATTAATGAAAGCCTGGATAACCCAGGAAAAAAATATAGAAATAAACTAAAAGTAAAAATCAAATAAATGCCAGCAAGAAAATAAATAGGTAAGAATTTTTTTTTTTAAAAATAAAAATAAAAATGGCGCCCGAAGGCAGCCGAAAAAATGAAACTCCTCTCTCTCTTTTTTTTTTTTAAAAAAATTCAAAACTGTACAAAAAAGGAAAAAAAGAAAATAAAATAAAAGTTTTCGGCCGAAGCCGATAAAGAGAATAAATTAAAAGTAAAAACAAACTAGTCAAACCAAAGGAAAAAAGGACCGAAATCGCTAAAAAAAAAAAGGAGAAAACGGAAATAAAAAACAAAGCTTCTTTTTCTTTTGTCTTAAACTGTTCTTAACACTGAAAAGAAATAAACAAAAATAAGAAAGTGGTCGTCCGGTAAGACTTTGTCAAACCGGACTAAAAAAAAGAAAAAAAAAGAAAAAATGTGGGCCGAAGCCCAAAAACAAATTTAAAAAAACAAACAAAAGAAATGGAAAAAATTAAAAGAATAAAAAACTTAAATCAATAACTTATCAGAAAAAAACTTAAAATTTTAGTAAAGTTCTTCCAAATAGGTAGACAGGTCACAGAAACTGGCTCGCCACACAGTAGTACTTTTAAAAAAATCCCCCAAAAAATGACGTGCAACAATCAACACGGAAGACAAGAAAAACAGTCAACAAAGGTCTGACTCGGAGGTCTTGCTAATATTTATTTGCATTAAAAAATACAAAATGTGGCACACGGCCGAAAAGGGGGATGGGGAATGACGGTCTTCATCTGTCTTAAATCTAAACTTAGCTAGTCGCAGACACTGACCCAAACATACCAACAAAAATTCAATCACCAGAATAACACATTCACTCCTACCTTTCATACTACGTCCACCATAATACCTCATTTTCTCTATGAAGTCCTAACTAGTCCCCTTATTTACAAATATTGTTCATGGGGGGAGGGTCATAAAATAACAACTTTTAAAATCCCCAAATGAGTATTTACAAAATGAATTAATTATATACAATAAAACTAAACAAAACTGAGTTAGTAATAAAACCCCCCACAAACTATGAATGTGGCAGAAATATCAGTTAACCGGCCGAAATCGATGCGGGACTAAGAAAATGAATACACATTCAAACCATCAAGCATTCACACAAACACTCACTCATTCATACACAACAACAAATACGAAAACACACCCGAAACGAAAGGCGTCCCGCATCCACCAGAAAACTGACATCACTAACCACCTAACGAGGGAGGGGATGGGGAATTAAACAAAAGTAAAAAAATAGGGACAGAAATAAAAAGGGACCAATGAGCTTACATACCCTAGCTAAGTTAACCGGAAAAAAGGGAAACTAAAAATTCAAAAACGAAAACCTAGTCTAACCTTATATCTGGGTGGGTTGCCTATGTTCAACCCTGTTAGGACAAAATTCTGTACCTAACCGACATCCAAATGCCACTCTAGGTCAGCTCCTTTCACTCTACACGTTCGCGCAAGATTCACCCACCTTTTGCCGAATTCTGATGATGGGAGCCGCCGCCTTTCCGTCCTAATCTTGACTTTAAGCTGATGCCTAAAGTACAAGATCAGTTGGGAAGAGGTGAACTTCTCGCCTTCATAGAATCCCTTCTGTCGCGTCGTCCAAATCACGACTCGCATAACCCCTAGTAAGCAACAGAACACATAGTGTTCAGCCTTCGTCAATTGCGATACCACATTGCTACAAACAGAACTGGCTTCCAGGACAAAAAACTTTCCCTGCAGCATGCGAACCATGAGGCCTTCAACAAACTTGCACAACGGCACTACAGCCTTGCACTGAAAAAAAAGGGCGTGACCAATGGTCTCGACATTCCCAGTACAGCGACGACAGTTTGATATTTCTCCAAGCCTGCTGAACAAAGTCTTTTGCCGACCCAGAGGGCCGCACGAATCATCAGCCAGGTGAGTGATGCCTCATCGTTATTGAGACATTTCAACCCAGGCGCCCAAGGCCATACCGAGCGAGCCTCCTGCTTCGTAAGACCGAACTCGTCGATCAGACCATCTTGAACGGACCCCCTAACTAACACTTGATATAATGCCTTACGAGACAACGCTTGGGCGTCAGAGAGGCCATCCAACGTCCGCAAGAGGAGTTTCAAAGCACGACGACATTCACGGTAGAAGGAGCACTCGCCACGAGGAGTACGACCGGCCTCCTGCTCGCACGAGTGCACACTTCTCAGGGATGGGAAATGTTTTCGGACATCTTCTTTCCAAAAGGTGCCCACCTCATCCAAACCGCGACACATTCGGTCTAGAAAGGTAATGCGTAGCATATATTGACGAATCTCAATGCTAGGCATCCCCAGACCGCCCTCAGAGGGATGAAGGCAACAGATCTCGCGAGATACCATATGGGACTTGCCTTTCCACAAGAAAGAGAACAAGGCCTTGACTAATGACATTAGTCGGGCATACGGGAGTGGAAGCACAGAAAGACGGTAGAGGAGGATCGGATAGATGTGTGAAACACAAACTTCCGCCCTTCCCATCAGGGAAAGTCTCCTCCGTGACCACAGACTAGCCGCGGCCTCGGCCCGCCCTTGTACCTCCGACCAATTCATTTCCAACTGCAGATCAGGACCGAACCAGACGCCGAGTATCTTGATCGGCCCATCCGTCCAGAGGAAAGGTCCGGGAAGAGAAACTCCCTTCCACGCACCCAACCGCAAGCCCACAGACTTATCGCGGTTGATCTTGGCCCCTGTCATCATCTTATACCCACTGATCTGCTTACTGACTTCGTTAATCTCGGCTCTGCTCGACACAAGAACCGAAACGTCGTCAGCATAGGCAGAATACCTGGCCAAGGTGGAAGCACCAGGCAGCGAAATACCGCGTAGGACCGGATTCGCCTTTAACTTGCGAAGGAAAGGCCCAACGCAAGAACGTAAAGCAGAGGCGATAGCGGACAACCTTGACGAATGGAGCGAGACAATACGAAAGGCTTCGATCTTACCCCATTCACTTCCACCAGCGCACCGGGGTCGCATACAAGAGTCGGATCCAGGAGCGAAAGTCGGCTCCGAAACCGGCCGCCGAAAGGACAGCCTCAGAAATCGATGGTCAACCCTATCGAAGGCCTTGGACTGATCTAAATTGATCAGCGCGGCTTCACTGTCGACTTGTTCTAAGATCAAGCGTACCATATGAAGGTTATCCTGAATAGTCCTGCCCTTCACAGCACAAGTCTGTTCAGGGCCAATCAGACTAGACAGGACAAGCTGCAAACGGTTGGCTAAGATCTTCGCCAAAATCTTTAAGTCAGTGTTTAGCATCGTTAAAGGGCGAAAGTTCCCTAACCCATCCCCACCGTCCTTGTCCTTACGCAGCAACTTGATGACACCCCTGGTGAAGCGTTGAGGTAAAGACCCCTGCCTCATCCAGTGGTTGTACATCAGTTCCAGCAAAGGAACAAAAACGTGCGACAACCTCAAGTAAACTTCGTAGGGAAGACTATCTAATCCCGGAGACTTATCCAAGCCAACCTGCTTCAGCGCTTCCCAGATTTCCGACTCTGTTATGGGACCCTCGCACCTAGCCACTTCAGCTGCCGAGAGGCAGGGAAAGTCAGCTAAATAGGCGTCGAACTTGCAGAGATCAGACCGGGCTCCCTGGTGAAAAGCTCCTGAAAGTAATCTCGAAAGACCTCACATATGCCCGCGTTTGTAGTCACGGTCCGCTTATCCGGTAATGTGACGCACGCTATATGTCGCCTGGCCGCGTTTCGATTTTCCTCTACACGCAGTTCAGCGGCCATATTCGTTGCCTCAGAAGACATTCTTTTAACCTAGCCCCAACTACCAGAGCTTGATCCTTCTTGATAAGCAAGGAGGCCAACTCTGCCTTAGCTAAGACTATGTCCCCACTAACACGGGATTTCACGGCCCGATCAACTTTTTCTTCTAAAGCCGTTTGCGACGCTAATTTATCTAAATTGAGCCGACTTCTAAAATCGGCAGCAAACGGTCGAGTCTTAGATTTTAAATTGCCCCACCAGGCATTTCCCACAACCGCTCCCGTCAATTCCCTCTGGATCGTTAGTAGCAGCTGGTCCCGGAAATCCTGATCACTGAAAAGCGAACAGTTCAATTTCCAGTAACCAGCCAACCTAACCTTAGGCTTATCTAAGTTTACACGGACCCGGACAAGCCTATGATCCGTATAAACTATATAATGGAAGCTTGGACACACTAAGAGCCCTACATCGACTCTCCTAACTAAGACTCGGTCCAGGTAGCTCGCACGCGAGCCAGGATCCGAGTTGCCACTAGTTGTCCAAGTCCATACTACATCCCGAGGGTGTTCATTCCGGAACTTATCGACGAGATCAAACCCATCGATAAAGTCCCGAAATGGTTTCACATCCGGGTTGTTAGTACCTTTTTTGTGCCCTATACGATCTATATCGGGGTCAAGGACGGCATTCCAATCCCCCGCTAAAACTACCCGACGAGACGTCGTCAAGAACGGCGCAATCTGCCGAAACAAAGCAGTCCGCTCGGAATGGCTATTGGGCGCATAAACCCCAATGAGACGAAGATGCTTATCCTTTATGGTAACATCCAGCACGCAAAGCCTGCCCGCCGGATCCGCGAAGACAAGGGTACATTCAGCCTTCAAAGACATGCTCACTAGCCAAGAGACACCCCCTTGAACAACCATCAAAACATGCTGAATAAAGGGCGAACCCCTTAGACAGTATGTCCTCACGATCATGAGAAGAAAACCGGGTCTCTTGTAAACAACATATATTCACCCCGAGGCGCTGAAGGTCGCGAGAGAGCCTCGCCCTGCGAGACTCGGACCTCAGGCCCCGGCATTCAAACTAGCTAACCAGAGAGCCATTGTGAAGCCGTTTAGGGTTGCCCTTCAGGATAGAACATGGCTGGGGTGAGGACACCGACAGCTCGTCCCATGGAACCAGACGCCATCTCATTCTCGACGGTATCATCCTGAGACAAGCCGCCGATGTCCGAAGGGTAGGTAAGTTTCAAAGCTCTATAAAGGGATGGGTGAACAAAAACTGGGACCCTCCCTTTAAGTTTCTGGTTGCTTCATCCGAATCTGGGTCTAAAATGTAGGCAGCAGGGGGCACCATTTTTAGAGATGACTGGACCTCCTCTATCATGCTCCATATCTCCCGCGTACCCGGGCCAGTTCTGATAACGGTCAAGATCCTTTTTGCAGACGGGAAGTTTACTGGATTTTCCACCTCGACCCCATTTATCTTCTGAAAGTTCCAGAGAACTTTTAAATCCTTTTGGTTTCTCGTCTGCCCGAACACCCTTTCTGCCTGGTCCTGGATACGCGGCAGACGTCTTCCCTGGGAGATATGGAGGTTTGATTTTTTTTTCTTCATGTCGGTCGTAGTTTGCGATTCGGGGCTTCTGCCCCTTTTTTTGTGAGGTGAATGAGCGGGAGTGGACATGGGTGAAGGATTTGGTGTGATAGAGGGCGTCCAACCCGATGGTGTTCTTACTGGAGAAGGTTTGGACGAATGTATTTTTTCTGACAGGTGAGTTCGACAAAGATTTTGGCGGAGGTGGCTTTGGTGAATTTAGATGAAGGGAAGACGGGGTAGAGGATAGGGGCCCGGTGCCCCCTGCGATTTTTTTTTTTACCCCGTTTAGCGTCTAGTTTTTCTTTCAACTTTTGAGATCTAAAATCTTCTGCCAGCTTGGTTCGTTCTTTTTTGAGTTTCACTCGCATTTTCAGCATATGACGCCGAGGCGTCGCCCTCAGAGCTGGTAGAGGGAATGGGGCTGTAGGTGACTTTGTCCCTGGTGTCATGTTGGGACTGAGGAACCGCTGTTTAGGTCTTCCCTTGCCCCTAACCACGAGGTGTCATTCCCCCTCATCCTTCTCCTTAACCACACTAGTGGCAGGCGTTGGTTTCAGGGGGCAATGTGGGATTTGACCCAACCGAGGTACTTTGCCCATCGGTCCGCCTCGCAGCTAGACCCATTACAGGTGCCGCGGATTTTTCCTTATCGGCCAAGGGGGAATTTTGGTCACCTGCGACCGGAACTCCAGGGGCCTTCTTCCCTGGGCAGGAGGAGGAAAAGGTGACCAGTCTCTCCACACCTCCAACAAGTTGGTCGCCTACCAGTTACTATGACCGGCATTTTCCGGTCGCCTAACACCAAACAGTTGGGGACGGACTTGAAGGCCTCTTGATCCAGCATTATATCGAAAGTCCATCCCCGTTCAAATTGTCAGAGAGAGCCCCTAAAATTTGGCCGTACAGCATAAAAAATGCAGCCAAGAGCTCTCCTGAAATTTGAGGAGGAACCTCAAAACGGCCACCCTGGTCCGCCTGCGGCCTTCATACTCGGTTCTTATTATGAAATCCTTCGTAATTAATTCTTTTTTGGCCATGGCCAGGCAATCTTCTGGTGTGGGCAGCAGAATGTTCCACATGAAGAAACCCCTACCCTTTATAACTCTTTGGGGTTTTATCCCCAGGGACAAAAAGTGATTTTATCACGGTGTCTTTAGTGGAGCGACAAATCTTTCGTGTTTTCTTGTCGACCACAAAACGGTCACCATTCTCTTTGAGAACATATCGAGATCCTGGACAGTATCGACGAACCCATCTTTATTAACAAGATGGGCGTATCCTTTCGCCTTATCCAGGAAATCCGCCATGTTCAGTATACAACTAGGTGGGGACTTCCAACAAGTGGGCAACTCCTCGGATGTCTTAACTTGTGACTGGTCAGTTTTAGAAATATCTCCTTTCTTGGAGATACTCGATTGAACGGATTTTGGGCTAACGTCAGCCCGCTTTTTTCGCAGTTTTTCATGTGGGTCGGCGTTGGCAGCCTTCCCAAACAGGTCTTTTTAACAACCGACCGACTTTTTTCGTCGGCCATGTTGCTAGGGCGTGAAACTAACACTAGCGGGAAATTTCCACAAACAGGGGAGGAGTTGGGGAAAAAAAAAAAAAACAATTAATGAAAGCCTGATAACCCAGGAAAAAAAATATAGAAATAAACTAAAAGTAAAAAATCAAATAAATGCCAGCAAGAAAATAAATAGGTAAGAATTTTTTTTTAAAAAAAAAAAAAAATGGCGCCCGAAGGCAGCCGAAAAATGAAACTCCTCTCTCTCTTTTTTTTTTTTTTAAAAAAATTCAAAACTGTACAAAAAGGAAAAAAAAAAAAAAAAAAAGTTTTCGGCCGAAGCCGATAAAGAGAATAAATTAAAAGTAAAAAACAAACTAGTCAAACCAAAAGGAAAAAAGCGACCGAAATCGCTAAAAAAAAAAGAGAAAAACGGAAATAAAAACAAAGATTTCTTTTTCCTTTGTCTTAAACTGTTCTTAACACTGAAAAGAAATAAACAAAAATAAGAAAGTGGTCGTCCGGTAAGACTTTGTCAAACCGGACTAAAAAAAAGAAAAAATGTGGGCCGAAGCCCAAAAACAAATTAAAAAAAACAAACAAAAGAAATAGAAAAAATTAAAAGAATAAAAAACTTAAATCAATAACTTATCAGAAAAAACTTGAAATATCAGTAAAGTTCTTCCAAATAGGTAGACAGGTCACAGAAACTGGCTCGCCACACAGTAGTACTTTTAAAAAAAACCAAAAAAAAATGACGTGCAACAATCAACACGGAAGACAAGAAAAACAGTCAACAAAGGTCTGACTCGGGGGTCTTGCTCTCTCGGGTCTTAACGTAGCCGTAGTATATGTATATACTGGGTGAGTCCATTTGTGTAAAAAGGGGTGGACCCCTCAACAACCACATTGGAGGAGTATCAGACCAGATACTGTATGAACGGTGCTCCAAACTGTTCAAGTGTCGATCTCTCTGCCTCCTCGTCTCAAGCTGAAAGACACCATTGTAATGAAACATGATTACTCCCAAATATTTATTTTTTTTTGCCAATTTCAAAATAAATGTTATGATACAAGAATTCTCTTGCAGCAGTCTGTTTATGAGTATTATTTGCTGTTAAACTAAAAAAAATATAATAAATAACTCGTTTAAATAGCTTTACAGAACGAGCAGATGTGTGATTTAATTAAAAAAGCTTATATATTGATAAATTTGCCATTTGTACGTGTGTTGAATATTTTGCCATATTTGGTTTGGAGCTCCTCCTATATATATATATCGACAAAATCCAAAGGGGTTGTAATGTTTTCTGATCTGAATTGGCATCTCGACTTTAGTTTTCCAAAGCGCAATATGGCTACTATCTGTCTTTTCTATAAATATTTTTTCATGTCAATTGCTAATATAATGAAGTTCTTATGTTTTAATGAACCATTATTCTCAAATATTTATTTTTTAACCAATTTCACAATAAAAGTGAAAACACAAGAATTGATTTGCGAGAGTCTGTTCGTTATCTGTCTATATTTCTGAGATGAGGTATTATGTACATTATTTACATTGTTCGGACTATTGTCATCATCTTTGTTGCCATATTTATCACAAAGTTTCGGTTGATGTACGCTCCTGCCTTCTTCAAATTGTTAGTATGTCGAACTGAACCCTTTATTTCGCTCATTGGGGTAGACTGTTCTAGTTCCACGGGCCCTGTCTTTGGAAAACTAACTAAAGTCGAGATGCGAATTCAAATCAGATAACATTACAGTCGCTTTGGAGTTTGTCGATATATATAGGAGGAGCTCCAAACCAAATATGGCAAAAATATTCAACACACGTAAGAATGGTAAATTTATAAATGTATAAGCTTTTTAATTAAATCACAAATCTGCTCGTTCTGTAAAGCTGTTTAATCGAGTTATTTATTAATCATGTTTCATTACAATGGTGTCTTTAAGCTTGAGACGAGGAGAGAATAGTGGATTTCTTTCACCTAGTGGACCTATTGCAATCGTAATAACTTGTTTCCCCTTTATTTTCCTGTGTGTGCATCCAACCAATTTTTACACAGTAATATCCACTTAAGCACAAATACCCTTGGCGAATGGTATTTCTACTTAAGTGAACGGTATTTGTGCTTTTATTTTAATTTTCTTCATTATCTTTTCTTTCTTTTTTATTCATTTTCCTTTCGTTAGATTTTCTTCGGGTTATTGTTCTTATTTCACTGCTTCTTTTTTTTCTTCTACCTATTGTCTCATTTTTTAATTTCTTTTTTCCATTTCTCCTTTTATCTTTCCTTTATTTTATGACAACTCTTTTGACGAGCTCTGCCCCCCACCCCACTGTCCCCAACGACATGAATTTAAGCGTGCTACTAGATTGTCATTTAGGTCCCACCGTTTTACTGTTGAAAGAGTTAAATGTAACCGAAACTCCTACTCCAAGTCTCCTTTCACGCACTTCCCAACAGTGGAACTCCCTTCCTTTTCCTTGCTTCCTTGATAACTACAACCTTCAAAGCATTAAATGAAACGTCAATCACCATGTTATCTTTTCTTCAATACCGTTCACCCGTTATCCATTCCTTCAATCCCCACTATATCCAGTGTTTTCTCTCACTTTCACTATCTGTACCTCCATTGTTCTAGGGGCATTCGCGACTTGCTTGAGGTGAAATGATTAAAAAAAATGTTCCTACTTCGTCGCGACAGTGTGGTCGGAAAGTCTTGTCACCCGCCTACCAAAAATAATGAGAACTAGTAATACAAAGCACGTGTAATGGATTCAGTTTATTGAATTTAATGAAACGCTGTCACTTATCGAGTAAGTCTGTAGGAGTTCGGGTCAGCCATCTGAAACAGAAAATTATATTACATAGCAGCGAAAAGAATTACGGACCACCCTGTTGTTCGAGATGTATATATATATATATATATATATATATATATTGGAGTTAACCTTTGTCCTCTATCCGTTGATTTATTTTCCTCGTTGGTACAATTCTTTATTGAATTGCTTTTTCTTTATTATTCCTCTTTTTTTTTTTTTTTTTGCTTTCTACTTTTCTATATTTTTTTGCTTATTCTTCCGTCTTCTTTGGGTCTTCATGTTTATTTTCATTCAATCTTTCTTCTCTTGTTCATTCTACTACTTCATTTTTGTTCCCCTTTCTTCTAATTCGCAATTTTGTTTTTTACCGTCCCTTTTCTGCTTTGATCTCTCTTTCTCCTTTTATCAGACTAATATTTCTTCACACATTTTTGCTTCATTTTCCCATATTTCACTTCTTCTTCTTCTTCTTCTTCTTCTTCTTCTTCTTCTTCCTTCTTCCCTGCTGCACCTGCTCTGTTTTTCATCCTTTTCATCCCAACCTCCTCCTCCTCCTCTTACTTCTTCCTTTGCTGCCATATTGAACATTTTTTTTAATCACAACCTCTTCCTCCCCGTTCTTCTTCTTCTGCTGCTGCTGCTGCTCTATTTTTATCCTTTATATTCCAACCTCCTCCTCCTCCTTCTTCTACTTCTGCTATTGCTGCTCTATTTTTTATCCTTTTCATACCAAGCTCATCCTTCTTCATGTGCTTGTTCTTCTTGTTCTTGTTCTTAGTCTTGTTGTTCTTCTTCTTCTTCTTAGTAACCCTTCTTCATTTTCCTCCTCTTACTTTTACTCTTTCTCTTCTGCTCCCACTTCATCCTTCTCCTTCCACTTCTCCCTTTTCTTCTTCTGCTAATACTTCTCCTCCACCATCTTCGATTATTGTTCTCCTCCTTCACTACGTCTTTCCCATCATTCTTTTTTCACCACCTCGTCCTCTTCACACTTCTTTATTCTGCTCCCCAGTCTTCCCCGTCTCGTTCTAATGTGTTTTCTTCTCCTCCTCCTCCTCCTCCTTCTTGTATCGTTTCTTTCTACAGTGCTCCTCTTCTTTCTAAAATTTCATCGTCATATTCTTGAAAGTGGATAAAAAACGAAGCTTTTGAAACGCTGTTTTAAACTGGACATCATTGTTTCATGTAGAACTACTTAACTGACCAATGATACTTGACCGACTGATATTTTAAGTGGAAAAAAGATATTGCCCAAAACTTTCAAAAACAAAATTCTGTTTTAATTAAAAACGTTCCATTAAAAGAAGAGAAAACATTTAGACTGGAAGAAACTTTATTTATAAAATCAATAGAATTCGTGGAATTATCGAAAGATAGAAAAATGATAGAAGGAAGCAATGACATACCGAAAAACGGATAGAAATCAAAACAGAAAGACTGGTGTCTTGGAAATATAGATTTAAAAATGGCATATTAAGAACTGTTGAAGTATGTCAGAAGTACGGTATAGCCTAAGGGAATTCTTTATCAAAAATGAACCTTTTATTTATATTTTATACCTTTTCCCTTCTGACAGTTGGCGATCATGAGATATGTGGCTCTTAATAAATTTTGTCTTATTTATCTCCCATAAATCTTGCTCTACTCAAACTCACCAATTAGGTTATGTGTTGATTCCAACTTTATCTCTAGTCTTGACCTGTTAGTATTTAATTTTACAAAGCCTCTTTTCTCATTATATGCCATAGAAATTTCATATCCTTTTATTTTTTTATTTTTCGTATACATGTCTTTTTTGTTTCGATTTTCTCTAAAACTTCGAAGTTGATCACATGTTTAGTCCATGTTATTTTCAGAAATATTCTGTAGGCCAAAATTTCTTCGTTTCTAACGAAATTCTTTTCTATGTTTAATATTTTGCTTAGCTTTTGGAATGATTCTCTCGCTATGCCAATGGGTCTTCGGATTTCAGTGTCACACTTTTCATCCCCTGTTAAATAACTTTTCCGATATTTTAATTTATCTTTTGAACTTAGCTCAGCTTTCGTTTCATCGAAGAGGAGAACATTCTTCCAGTTTTCTACGGTGACATTTTTGTAATAGTGAAGCTCATTCAAGTCTCTTGGCTTTGTTGGCTTTGTTTATTAACGGCTTAAACCTTCGTGTACAAGATTTGTAGCCTTCTTCTAACAACAACCGACGGACGGTTGAAGAGGCAAGACTAACAACTTGCTCTTCGCTTAGACTGGCTGCAATGTCTTGGCTAGTTATAGCCCTATTCTTCGCAACTTCTCTCTTGATTACCCTGCCAGTTCTATCGTCAATCTTTTTCTTTCGTCCCCTTGTTTCCTCCCTTGGAGCAGGAGTGGCATCATTATGTACCCTAAGCACTCGACAGACAGTTGATTGCCAGCTTATAGCAATTTCTGCAAATTCTCTCGTAGATACGCCTGCTTTTGAGTGGGCAATAATAGATGCCTTAAGTGGTTCTGAGTGGCTATTTCAAGCTGTTTTTTATACTATATGAGGCGTCCTGGAATTTAATTTAAGCTGTTCTAGAATTATCTAGAATATTTTTCTGAGTGTATTGGAAAATAGATTTCAGTATTTTGTCAAAAGCTCTTTAAATTGACCTGCTTAATCCTGAGAATGCAATATCTGAGTCACTTTTTTGCATATAGTTTTTCCTGAATCACATTTATATCCAAATTTTTTATTATCAATATAATACCTTAGGATGAATAAACTTTTTTCCTAGGTGGTCGGGAAGGGTAAGATTAAAATAACCCCAAAATAATGGACAAAAATATTTTTAGTAAAGGAAAATCAGGTGAGTTACATTTATCAAAGAGCACTTTATATATATATATATATATATATATATATATATATATATATATATATATATATATATATAATGAGAAGTCACGTATACTTTCTTAATATGTATATATATAGAAAGTTTCAAATTGAAAAAATAATAATGTTTTATTTTATGAAAGTAATTATTTATTTATATATATATTTGATATTTCAAATTGTCCTCAATCTTTCATCAGAAATAACTGTTTGTTACAAACAGTAATTATTAATTTATTTTTATATATATATATATATATATATATATATATATATATATATATATATATATATTTAAAATATGATTCAGTTCAATTTTTATTACTATATAAATAAAACGCACTCACTTAAATTTTCAAAAAAATTCAACCTTAACTTGGCGACTGTACGCTCCACAATTTTGTATCCGTTATCAATAACACATTTTTGAAAAAAATTCATTCGCATTATATTAATACCTGAATTTTACGAAAAACAAAATAATTTCCATGTCTGCAGATGACAAAATATACAGTTGAACGTACTTGCGTATTTAAGAAAAAACTTATACAGTCTATAATTTAAAGAAAAAAAAATGAACATAAAACTCATCCAGTAATTGGTAGGTTAATGCATCTTTAAAATTTTGTTAGCGAAGGCATTTCGTAATTTTATATCATTAACTTTACTAGTCTACTTTTTGTATGAATGATCATATATATATATATATATATATATATATATTAGCGATGAAAATGATAGTATATAAATACTGCTAGTC
>CAHIKZ030001502.1:1082500-1087500 GCA_903632075.3 Acanthosepion pharaonis | reverse complement strand
GATCCCATCTCGACTCTCCTGTCCGCTGTTCTAACGGATACTTATAGATGTTTAACACCTATAGTGCCACCACTCATGGAGGTAATAATAATAATTGCATCGCTTGCCAATATCCGCTGAGACACGAGTCGAAACAAAAGTCTCTCAAATAGAGAAACAGATTAGATAAAACTAAATTTATTAAAGTAAAAGACAATAAGAAAACTGTGATAGATGCCAACGCGTTTCGTCCGATGTGGACATTTTCAAGGCGGAACGAACTGAATTTCTTAAATAAACTAACTAATAATAACAAAACAACTGGCAGAATTTGGAGAACGTTTTTCATACTGTTAACTGACGTCAATAACTGTCACGTGTGGAGATATTATTTTTATTGCTGTGTTGACGGATTCAACCACATTTTGCTTTGTTATTATTTCGAACAGCCTTTATTGTTTTGCCAGCGTATATACCAAGTTGAGAGCCGATGTCCTCAGGAAGGTCATTAATAAAAATTAAAAGTAGGATAGGACCAAGGATGGAGCCATGGGGGACACCTGTATTCATACGAAATAATCTAGACGAACGGCCGTTCAAAACAACTCTCATTTCACGATTTGATAGGAGAAAATGGATCAGTTCAAAAAACGGTCCGAAGACACCGTAACATTTCAACTTGTTGAGAAGACATGAATCCAAGACATTGTCAAAGGCTTTCGAGATGTTTTGCCGTTTTTTATCTAGAGCATGATAAACTCTTTCCGCAAATATCGACTGTACATCAGCGTTTGACCTTATTGCTTGTCTAGTAAAAGGCCCTGCGAGAAGAGATTTTGAATTAATTCAGCATTGATTGGGGTCTCCATGAGTTTCCCCGAAAGAGGTAGAAGTGTAATCGGCAGATAGTAGGAAGTGTTCTTAAAAACTCGAACAATAGATGATGTCTTCCAGTACGCAGGTAACCAAGAGGCGGCGAGCCATTCATTATACAATTTAGAGAAAATAGGAGCCAGTTTGGCAGCACACTTCTTAATGACTATTACGGGGACACCATCGGGTCCACATGTTTTTAGGGAACTAAATTACAGACTGAGATTCTGTTCTGGGAGAGAAGTTAAGGAGGAATATTTCAAATGAGTCAAGAGTAGATTTTGAGAAGAATTTACGGACAACGCATTCAACTATTACAGAGCCGCCATCAATTGTGAAAGCCAATGTTGTTAGAGGCTATGCGGTGCCGAATTATCTCGGAAAATAGGGCCTTCGAGTACTCGCTTATTATTTATTGCGAGCAGCAACGAATTGGTGCTTGTTCTGGCGAGAGCTGTTACGCTGGTATAACCAAAAATAGTGGTTCCTCTGTACTATAGCGGCCGAGCATTCTGGTGTGAACCATGGTCAAAATTGAGGTTCCACAAGATATTTCTCAGAAGGGATGAAAACGTCCATGCTGGCTTTGAGCTAAGAGGAAACCTCAGTGGCTCAATTTTCAATTGGGAGTTTAAAAGTGTCAGTCTAAGGGGCATCACTGAGGAAATCACGGCGTGAGTCCCAATCAGCATGCTGGTAACAGAAATAGATATTGTGGATATAGGGGGGAGGTCCTGTTTAATAAAGGATTGGAACGAAAGAGCAATAACTACCACAGGATGATCAGAATGACAGAGGGAAATGTTGTAGAGCTTGGCAAGATTGGCGAGACGAGGTAAGAAATAAGTCAAGTAGAGAGGCATGTTGCTAGGAGTTGCTAAAGAAACGAGCAAGGAAGTTTACGATTTGAGTAAAGGATTGGACAAGCGAAAACTTTCATATCTGAACACTATGCTTTGACTGACCTTTTTACCTCCTGCACATGCTTCGACTAACCTTTCAATCCCTTGAAGAACATTCGTAAACGTTCTCAATTTTGCAAGCCTTGATAAACTACCACGGGGGTGTAATGGATCGCGGCTTGGATTGAGGAATCAGAGAGCAGAGTTCGAATTCCGGTCGAATACATTGCATTCACTTACGTGCTCATACTCTTGAGAAAGGTATGGGACCTCTTCTTCTCCCTCCAGTTATGGGTAAATGGAAGGACAAACTGAGTTCTATAGCCTTGGATGGCAACTGGTCTACCGCAGAAAGAAATAGCAAACTACGGCGGGAAAAAATCTGACTCGTCGAAAGATGCGTGATCGCTTAAGCGTGTATCACGATGGCACATAAATGACAGAATAGAGATCAGTTTTGTTCTGGAGATGTTAAAATTAACATGCCATTCATTGCCCAAGTTAACAACTGTCTGAAGGTCGTTTTTGACATCAGCCGCCAATTTGATCTTAGTGAACTGATCACACTTACTATCAAGACAGAATTAAATGGCTGTGTCATCAGCGTACATACCGACATGAGAGCTGATATTATATCGGGAAGGTTGTTAATGAAAACAAAGTAGATCCAAATACAGGGAATTGGGGGCACCTGCTTTAATACAAAACGATTTTGGATAGTGTGCCTAACGGATAACTTTCATTTCCGGATTTAACTGGTTTAGTTTAAAAATATTTAAATGTATATATTGGTATGAGTGTTTGTATCAACGAGTAATAGATCGTGGCTCAGATTGAGGAATCAGAGAGCCGAGTTCGAATTCCAGTCGAAACCATTACATTCACTTACGGGCGGGCTAACACCCTTGGGAAAGATATAAGTCCTCTTCTTCTCCCTCAGCTATGGGTAAATAGCAGGAGAGGCCGGGTTCTATAGTATTGGGTTACAACTGGTCTACTGTAGAAAGAAATGGCAACCAACTGCGGGAAAAAAATCTTCCACGTCAGTCATGTATCGAAAGATACATGATCGCCTAAGCGTGCATCACGGATGGCATACAACTGACTGACCAACCCAAAACATAGTTTGAAAGGAAGCCTCCAACAATATTGGTAACTTGGGATGCCTAATATCATGGAAAGTTTGTGTGTGTGTACTGATTACTTGTGGTGGGATAGTGTGTATGTGCGTATATGTGTGTATGCGTGTATAGGTATAAATAAGTTTACGAATTCCTCGTAGTAAGACAGTATATGTATGGAGGGGAAATATACGCACGCATATATACACGCATGCTGACAGGAACACACCAAAATGGAAACAGATCCAAGAGCACATAGGGGTCACTAAAACATTAAAAGATAAAATGCCGATAACTACTCGCTGGACAAACCTTAATTGTTTTATGACCCTTCGCGCAGAATTCTTCATTGACAATTCTCGAAAGAAATTCGGATTACCAACACACAAACAGATAATGTCTCATATCGAGAATATTTCACATTGAACATGAAGAAAAATTAATTATTTTTAATAATATGTAGAAATCTCCACTTTTACCTGAAGACGGTCGCGAGACCAGAAACAAGTGTCGTAAAATTATGTAAAACAAAGCATAATATTTTTTCTAAATAAATCCACATTACAACCAAAAACCTTAGCGGCACCTCTCTTCTCTTCTTTTTAATATATATATATATATATATATATATAAATTTTGTGCAAATGCTTTGTTTCTTTTTGATTTTGTCGATAGCAAAGTATAGTAGTGTCAGCTGGGCCCCGTCTGTGAGAAAAAGATTATCCATTCCTCTTTCTCCATGGTTTAAGACTTAACATGTAGGTCTACATCAAGTGCCTTGAGGAGGTAGTGCTGTCCTGGGTCAAGAGGATAGCATCTGGATGACACTATATTAGCAACAGGACTATGTCCCATGCCACACAAGCAGGAGACCCAGTCTGTGCTCTCAGACAATTTCTGCCGTCGTATCCCCTTATTACTGGTCACCTAACTCCCCAGACTGCAACACCTTGATTATTATGGGAGGCGCAGTTTTGCGCGAGGCCAATAAAATTCCTTGTAACACAAAGGATAAACTCTAATCAAGATTTATGGCAGCATTCACCAAGTAAACAAGTTCAAAAGAGATTCAGGCCGTGGTTGAAGCCAATGGCGATTTTATTGAAGAAATTTACGCTTTAGTATTTCAAGATATATTTGTGTAAGTTTTGTAAATAAATCTGTTAAAATTAGACGTCAATGTCATTTAATTTTTGCGTAATTTATACAATTTATCCACCATGCCCTGCATAATCCGAATATCTTGGTTCAGCTCTTTTATGACATGACCAATATAATCATGTTGCCTATCGCCTACTTTTGACCTTTAATTTGAGCCAATAATGGAGTTGCTTCTTGAATTATAAAAATGATGTTTATATAAATAGTCTGCACAGTTCGGTTCAGTCTTCGAGTCAAATCTGGAAATTACTTTATTTTTTTGGTAGATGAATTGTTTTAATTACAGTTTGAAGATATCAATTTTCTTAGTCGTCTGTAGATATCAAAGATAATTTAATGTGTGATGTAACGCCAACTCAAGTAATCACTCGTTTTCAAGAGATCAAAGTATAAGTTACAATGATTCTTGTTAGACAATACTTTACGTTACATTTTTTTCATATTAAACAAAAGTAAAAAAATCTATGCAAAGTTAATGTTTCAGTTGCATTTTTAATAACATGAAGAAGTGTGTCAATTTTAAGCCTGTTCTTTTGAGACAATTTATATGAAATTAATACCAAAATAACAAAAGTAATTCTTTAAATAAAAAGAAACACTAAAAATCAAAATATACACATTTATTATTTTTCAATAAAAAAATATATATATATATATATATATATATATATATATATATATATATATATATTTATAATACCAGTTGCATTTTTAAAATTTAGAAGATTACACCACGCAATTTTTTCCGTGATTAGATTAAACCCATCATATCTTAGAAATGATTACAAATATCTTATTAAATTCTCAATAATTTAATGGGCTCTGCTTCAATTTATAATTTTCTAAATTTCGTGATCCTCATGATCATCGATAGCTGATAATTTAAAATTCAAATAAAAATATAATATATAAATATATATATATATATATATAAAGAAGAACTTGATAAAAACCGAATGGGTAA
>CAHIKZ030001502.1:1072500-1077500 GCA_903632075.3 Acanthosepion pharaonis | reverse complement strand
TTGGCTGATAAACTTTAATGTTTCAAAAAAAACCTGCTCTCTATTAATCACCAAAGAGATCCTTCCCTGCTCTCCATTAGAATATATGATGCTCAACTTCTCGAGAGCACCCCTCTGCGGCTGCTCGGTCTCACGTTGACTGCTGACCTGAGATGGAACAAATACATTGAGTCAATTGCTTCGTCCACCGCAAGGAAAGTTGGCTCCCTGTGCCGCGCCAGGAAATTTTTCTCCCCGGAATAGATCCTCCAGATCTACAAATCAACAATTCACCCTTGCATGGAGTATTGCTGCCATATATGGTCTGGAGCCCCTTCTGTTTGCCTCGGGATTCTTGATAGGCTCCAGAGGCGGATATGCAATATAATTGGCCCTGCTCTGGCATTTCGTTTACAGTCACTTTCTCACAGACGCGCCATCGCCTCTCTCTGTCTTTTTTACAAATACTTTCATGGCAATTGCCCCGAGGAGCTGCATTCGCTGGTTCCCAGATTCATGAATTCAAGCGCCCTACGAGGCTGGCATCCCGCTCTCACCCTTTTACTGTCGAAACTCCTAAATGTAGCCGTCTTTTCTACTCCAATAGCTTCATGTCTCGCACCTCTCGCCTGTGGAACTCCCTTCTCTATTCCAGTTTACCTGAGAGCTATAATCTCCAGTTATTCAAATGTAATGTCAATCGATATCTCCAGTTGCCTTGATCTATCCACTACCCTTCTCCTCATCCTTTCTACTATCACTGCTATCTGATCTTGTTCCAAATTTTTTGTAACCCCTTGCGTCCTAGTGGCTTCCCGCCTTGCTTGGGATGAAACGCTTAAAAAAATAAATAAATATGCAGGCAGGACTTTTACTTTCACTTTCAACGCCCAGTCCAAATGCGTCTCTACGTCCCTGTAGGTGATGACTCATTTTCTACTCTACAACCCCGTACTTAAAGAAGAAATGTTGAAAGTCTGTCGCTGAAGAGAGTTCAGTTGAGGCACACTCGTTATTTCCATCAGTTTTAAACTTCATCCCTCCTGGGTATGACGATAAACTACATCCGTGTCCTGGGTATGACGATAAACTACATCCGTGTCCTGGGTATGACGATAAACTACATCCGTGTCCTGGGTATGACGATAAACTACGTCCAAAAGCAAAGCTTATGGTCAGGATGTTTTGAGGAGCGTCGACCTACATTTTAATTGCTGGTGTTCCCAGATTCGCCCTGACTCGGGGTGGTAGCACCTGTTAGGGTCCCAGATATGGGCAAATAGTTAACCCCGAAACTGGGGTCAATAACTATGAAAGCGTTAAAGCAGGTTTTAATAGAGAAATACTTTGTAAAAAATATTACAAATAACAACATTTTAAAGAAAAAAAAAACTATTACAAGCTATACATTTTTTAGGAAAAAATATTACCAGCAATAGTTTTTTGAAAAATATTATTACAGCAACACATTTTTGAAAAAAAAATATATTACCAGAATTAGATTTTTTATAAAACAAAATATTACCAGCAATGAAAATTTTGTCTGCATTAAATAACCCATTGCGCTTGATATGCCATAAGACAAAACAAACCAAAGAAGAAAAAAAACCTTCATAAGTAAGAGCCGCGACGCCACGCAAACTACAGCGAACCACCCTCATTCCCTATGTATTTCATTGGTGAAATATAAGTTAAATTTGTGCAGCTTCTTTCCTATAAACCACCGCACTGTCGAACCGATTCTCAAGAGGTTGATACCCCGATCATGACAATCTTAACCTGTTAAAGTCTAGGGTTAACCGTTCTCCCACACATATCCGTATATGCTGGACGCCTTACTCCGCTACTCTCTACATCGAGTTACCCCCGGACCTCGTACAGAGTGAACATCATTGTAAAAAAATGTCCTTCATCCTTTCCGAAAATAGGCGAACACGGCTCTTCACAACATCCTAACCCCTGTAGCTCTTAGTCGTGTTTTCCTTTTGCTAATTTCCCAACACAAAGTTCCATCAGTTCAAATAACTATGTCAGATAATTTGCTCGCTGACTTCCTTCATTGCCATAGCCGCGAAGAGTCCCCGCGACGGTTAGGTTTTCCAAGCAATTCCGTCCTCATTTTGTTTCCAAGGAATTTCAGCTGTTATTTATCCTGATTCTCAGTGGAATTTTTCTTTCAATAGCAATTTTCTTTAAGACTCCCTCGTGGCTTACGCGTTCTCGGCATCCTTCTCTATCGCATGAAATTCTCAGCATCCTTCTGTAGATCCACGTTTTTGCCGCCACCAGATTTCCAGCATATACTGCTTTATAAATGGATAGATATCACATAGTAATCCAACGCTTTTTGTATTTGTTTTTTACGAAATGTTTTGCTTCTCAGAACCATACTTGTCTTTTGGAATAAATATGTAGTTTGTCTAAAATACGTGTGGAATTCAGTGTCACCTTTGTCTCTCTCTATTAAAACACTTATCGGATATTTAATTTCGTGAACTTTCTTGATTTTGACATCTATAATTTTTAATTCTGATTTTTTTTGTTTGTTTGTTTACTTCTTGTCGAGGACCAAACATTTCTGTCTCATAGTTTTTGACGATGAATCACATTTATTTGGTTTCTTTTACTTTCCTTCCCCAAAGGCCTTTAGTTTTCTTTCGGTCTCAACCATATGAGTATGTGTATATATGTATGTATGTATATATATATATATGTATATGCATGCCTGCATATATATATATATATATATATATATATATATATATATATATATATATATATATATATATATATATATATATATAAATAAAAACAGACCACTTTAAGGTTCCATGTAATAAATCATTTCACCACAACCTTTTAAAGGGCTGCAGATGATCCGCAGTCCTTTAAAGTGCTGTGTTGAAATAATTTATTACATGGAACCTAAAAGTGGTCTGTTTTTATTTAAATTACTTGCTCTGGATTTGCATTGAGCTCTCTGGATTTTATCTTCCTTGGGTCTAGCCATACGGATTACCTAGTTTTTCATAAACTATATATATATATATATATATATATATATATATATATATATATATATATATATAAGTGCGTAGGTATGCAGAAAATAGAAAAGAACACGTTGTGTGCATGAGCCGGGGTTCCTTAGTATTTCTTGTTTTTATTTTTAAGAAGACAGTGCTTCGCTTGAAGATTAAACGTGACTAAACACCACAATCCAACTTAATTTTAATAATTATTTGGATATTTCGGCTCTAGTTTTTGAAACATGAGAACTCTTATGTAGCGAAGGAATCATATTTTAAACAAGGAATCATATTTTTTAAACAAAAATATTATTATAATATATATATATATATATATATATATATATATGTGTGTGTGTGTGTGTGTGTGTGTGTATGTTTGTAATTTATAGCCCATTGAGTGATGTTGCAAATAAAACAGTACCCGATACATAACAGAGCTAACATTTATATTAATAATAAATTTTTACGTCGCATGCGTCTGACATGCACATTGCAATCGTCAGTTCCACACACACACACACACACACACACACACATATATATATATATATATATATATATATATATATATATATATATATATATAAAAAAAGTGAACATTGAAATCAACACTTACAAGCGACAGGCTGTTTCATGCTAGACGCAATCGTGGCCTGACGATTGCGGTTTTTATAAAACAGCCTGTTGCCTCTAAGTGTTGACTTCAATGTTCACTGTTATATTTACCCACGCTTATACCTTTTGATATATATATATATATATATATATATATATATATATATATATATATATATATATATATATATAATGTGTCTATGAGTGTGCCTGATTTTGGTGTAATGGTCAGGGGCTAGAAACCTGAGAATCAAGTTCGAACTTCGATCGAATTCTTTATATTCTCATTCGCAAATAACCTAAATCTTACTAAAGAAAAATCTGCTTTATCTACTCGAACACACTGTTTAATATATAAACATAGTGTCTTCTCAAATACGTGTATCCAATAAAAATATTGTTTAAAATGATAAAAAAACTGACTCTAGTGACATAGTTCTGTTTACATATAAAATCGGAAATATGTATAACTGATTTACCAGACAAGTAGATTAGCACACTTAGGGCATTATCCCTTTGCCAAACTAGTGAAAAAGTTTACTAAAAATTTATTGCAATAACTTAATGTACTCGCAATTGGATAAGTGTACTTATACGAAACCAAATAACTGATTTATTCTTTCTTTGTAAATATCGTCTGCCTCGTGATACGAATATATATATATATATATATGTGTGTGTGTGTGTGTGTGTGTGTGTGTGTGCAGGCATGGGAATATCTACATTTGTTCCATATAGCGTAGAATGCGTGTCTCTGTTTATGTGTGTGAAATGAAGATAGTCAGGGAGAAAAGGAGATTGGTGGCTGAAATTCTGAGACGGGCGTTTGGAAAGCTTTCGGGAAATCACGAGAGTGCCTTTTGTTTTATTTAAGATGACTATATCGACTTTGCAAAAGTAACGCGCCTTGGCTGATCTTTTGTTTTTTCCAAGAATGCCGACATTCAGAAACAGGTGTGTACTTCACTGGGCTAATACAATGAACAAAATATATGTTTCTCTTTCCCTGATAGAGAAATAATGTAATTGTCTATTTAGGCAGCAAATTCTCTTTCAGGCATGTCTGATTGAATAAATTACAGATATCTCTGCTAATTTTTAACAAAGTCCGTTCATTCTCACAGATAATCTTCCGTCTATTGATGTTAAAACATGAGAGAAATGTGCTGCAGCTGTTTAGAATACTTTTACCGTGAAAAAAAAAACTGCTTACAAGCGTTTCAGAAAACTACTGCAGTATTCATAGATGATTCTGTCCAGTGCCGGCTTTAATATTTTAAATATAAATTGTTTCTAGCATTTTTAGTCTGAATTTGTTGTTTTCTTCCTGTGGGATAATAGTGTTTATTTATTTTTTTATATTTGCTTAGATAA
>CAHIKZ030001502.1:1040000-1067500 GCA_903632075.3 Acanthosepion pharaonis | reverse complement strand
AATCTGAAAAAAAAGCCAGCACACTCGGTCACGATGACTTGTGACTTCGTGCTAGCACAGCTACAGACAGTCCCCCAGGCACACACACACACACACACACACACACACACACACACACACACACACACATATATATATATATATATATATATATATATATATAAAAGTTGCATTTTAAAAAAAATAATAATGTTTTTTATGAAATTATTTATTTATTTATATATATATTTGATATTTCAGATTGACCTCAATCTTTCTTCAGAAATAACTGTTTGTTTACAAGTAGCGTCTGTCGCGAGACGCGGGGGTCATCACGTGATATGGATCGCCACTGTCTTCGAATATTCTTAACGTAAATCCAACTGTAATAATATTTTAGATGTTATTTAAAAAAAAAATTAACTATATCTAAAAAAAAGGTTTAACTATTGAAATATTTATAAAAATTTAAAATACCCAAGTCTTTATTTAACCCTAGTTTATATGTATTTAATTTTAAAATCCAGTATTTTTCTTTTTTTCTGCGTGTGTATGTGGAACTGAAATCAGAATCTATCAATAAACATTTACAGTTTTCTAATGAGTGTCCTGATTGATTAAAGTGTTCAGCTATGGAGGAATAAGGATTGTTTTGACGTATGGTTTGTTTATGATTGTTGAAGCGAAATCTAAAATTATTTTCAGATTCACCAATATATCCACTATTAGGACATAACGTGCAGAATAAAGAGTAGATTATGTTATGGCTATCACAGGTGAGGCGAGGTGGGTGTATCTTGATATTGGTGTTGGGTACAGAAAATACATTATCTATTATTAAGTGTTTGCAAACTAAGCAGCGATGTTTGTTACATTTGTAATTTCCTGATTGGTTTGTATTGTTTAGATATTTGGTAGAGGTGAGGATAGCTGATAGGTTAGGTGATTTTTTCTTTGCATTTATGGGTGGTTTATCAAAATGTCTTTGATCTTTTGTCTAACTGGAGGTTCTTGTAATCCTTTTTTAAATTGTGAATAAGTGTGGGGAATACCGATTGTGGTGTATATATATATATATATATATATATATATATATATATATATATATATATATATATATACACATATGTGTGTATGTGTGTAAAACGAGTGTAACTTCAAATTTCTCCAAATCGTGTTCCTGCATTATTGTCCATCCCACAAAATGTTTAATATCTAAAAAGACACTAATCTAACTGACGTTATTTTTTCCAGGTTTTCAGATTAGCCACCTTGACACCATTTGTCGTAAGAATCACTGAAAAATCCTTTGAGTTATTCAGCTAAAAGTATAGAAGATTAAAATCGGTTTGTGTCAGAGCCACTATGTTTTCCCAATTGAACAGTGGTGAGAGGAAAAAAAGATCATTCAATGACTTCAGTAATAGGACGAACATACATACTCTGGTTTCCGTCTTCAATTTGCATTCAAGAACCATTATGAGAACAGTGAATACGTTTAGAAAAGTGGGAACATTAGAGAGGAAACCTTTCAACTTAGAGCTAAATACATTGTTATTATTTCAAGTAGAGTCAAATAGTGTTATACAAACTTCGGAGAATTCCAGTAAGATATCTTTAATCATTTCTAAGTTACTACAGTTCAAAGCATAATTTAACAATTGGACAATTTTGCTGTTACTCCCGGTTTATACAAGGTGTTCTCCACAAAATATTCTCAATTTTGGAATTCCTATAAATTCCTGTTTTTTTTTTCTTTGTTAGATTCGATGGATGCTAATAACTGCAGGAGTCCGATTACGTTTCTAAGAAAAAAATTGTCATAAATTGTAACTGGAAGCAAGAAAACATCAAATAAATTCAATGACAATTTAGAAGACAGTTTCACAGATATCCACCAACGGGTCGCGCCATTGCTGGAATTTGAGATAAGTTTGAAGCAAATGCAACTTGTCAAGCCTTTCATAAGCAAAATTCAATAAGATCACGCAGTAGCAACCCCGCTAAAGAATAATAATTTCTGAAAACTCTCCTTTCATCTTCAAAAAAATCTGGTAGTTCAAATATTTATTAAAAAATGCATGCAATTTCATTTAATATTTAATTTAATCCTAATATACACAAGTTTTTGCCGACCATTAGTGTCTGAGATGGGTCCTCAGGGCCCCGATATGAAATTTGTGATTTACTAGTGGAAATAATGTAGAAGAGGTTAATGGTGGATTCTGTTACCTTCTGGGGTTAGTAGTTTTCTTTACTACCCAAGTGGGTCGAAAGTTCCGGGAACACTTCTATCAATAAACAAACTTTATAGATAGTCTGGTGATTGTCCCATTACAGGACATTGCGCCCTCAAATTCACAGGGCTCTATGGCAAATGCGCATTTTAAAAAGATTCTGACCGATCTAAAAAAATTAAAAATGTAGTTATTTAGTATTCGTGAAACTGTTTCTTTCAAACACGAACATAATAACGAGGTCGTCATCTATAAAGAAATTATCAACGGTGATATTTCATTCGCTTGTATTAATTGACTCAGCTAAATATTTCGGATGTCAGTCCAACTCTTTTCCATCAGATCCTTTGCCTGTATATGCTATTCCTTCACAGATATATATATATATATATATTGCTACAATTCACTAGAAGGAAAAAATCATGCCTGGATTTGAAAGTAGATATTGGATATCGACCTCTGCAGGAAATAAACTATTCATCGATGAATAAAAGTTCTGAAGGATTATAATTCTGTTTGCACTGAGAAATGAACAAATCCCATAAGGTACGGAATGGAGCAAACTTATTCCAATCCCTCCTCTAAAGTCGAGTATCTAAGTTACCAAAGTGAATGCACTGATTAATTTATCAAACTGTCTTCTTGACATTGAAAAACTGGCCTCCAAAGTGGTTCATCTTTCCACATCTTCCTGAAGCTTTCGTGATTCCCTTTCGACACTCCAACAGTATATAAAAAAAATGGAGATATGTGTGAAGTTTCGTCACTGTAATATTTTGCCGGTTTGTTTTCTTCCATTTCCCGTACTTTTTGTCCATTTTACAAGCATTTTGATTATATCAGAAGTAAAAAAATTATCCAAAATGTTATATAGGAATAAAGTGACCCTGTCGACATTTGAGTTTGAACATAGATTGCCAATGAACAAACACAGGCGATCCCATTCTTGAATTAAGTAGAACACGTCACCACAGAGAAAACGCATACATGGGAGATAACGTGTCTAATTGATCGGTATTTTTCTTTTCTCACTACACGATCACCATTTCTACGCTATCCTCTATTACTATACGGATCTCTATTCTGCACTCTATTCACTATACAATTTCTCTTTTCGGATTACTATTCGTGTGAGTATTATCGAGCAAGTACTATTAGTGCGAGTGTTATTCGGAGGCGTCCGACACCAGCATTATTCAACGGCGATTACAAAGTCTCTACTACAACGAGCAATTCCCTGTTGATATGAGTCCTTGATTACCACTAAAAACATTTTCACCACGAGTGTTTTGAAGAGAGATGTGAAACACTGGACTACTTTCTCCCAGATCGAGTTGAATAGCCAGTTTCAAGAACTGTGAACACGATCCCGCATCTATACCATCCGCCATGTCATCATCTTCGGCATCTAAAATCACGACAACATCTTTAACACCATCAAGAGCATCATCATCTGATTGAATAGAATTATCACAACCGTCGGAAGATTTATATTCGAACATCTGTGTAAGACGATGAGCTGATTCAGGTGCCGAATATCTTCGGTTTTCAGTCATGAATCTTCAGTAATGTTTTTGAAATAAGGGGGCACGGTGAAATAATGGATAGCGGTTCTTGAAATAATGGGTCATGGTGAAATAATGGATAGCGGTTCTTGAAATAATACGGGGAATAATGGATAGTGGTTCTTGAAATAAGGGGACACAGTGAATAATGGATAGCGGTTCTTGAAATAAGCGGACACGGTGAAATGGATAGCAGTTCTTGAAATAATGATAATGGATGGGTTCTTGAAATAAGGGGACACAGTGAATAATGGATAGCGTTTCTTGAAATAAGCGGACACGGTGAAGTAATGGATAGCGGTTCTTGAAATAAAGGGCGCGGTGAATGCACAGGGAAATAATGGATAGTGGTTCTTGAAATAAGGGACACAGTGAATAATGGATAGCGTTTCTTGAAATAAGCGGACACGGTGAAGTAATGGATAGCGGTTCTTGAAATAAAGGTGCACGGGGAATAATGGATGGATAGTGGTTCTTGAAATAAGGGACACAGTGAATAATGGATAGCGTTTCTTGAAATAAGCGGACACGGTGAAGTAATGGATAGCGGTTCTTGAAATAAGTGTGCACGGGGGAATAATGGATAGTGGTTCTTGAAATAAGGGACACAGTGAATAATGGATAGCGTTTCTTGAAATAAGCGGACACGGTGAAGTAATGGATAGCGGTTCTTGAAATAAGTGTGCACAGGGATAATGGATAGTGGTTCTTGAAATAATGGATAGTGGTTCTTGAAATAAGGGGACACAGTGAATAATGGATAGCGTTTCTTGAAATAAGTGGACACGGTGGAAGTAATGGATAGCGGTTCTTGAAATAAGTGTGCATAGCAGGAAATAATGGATAGTGGTTCTTGAAATAAGGGGACACAGTGAATAATGGATAGCGTTTCTTGAAATAAGCGGACACGGTGAAGTAATGGATAAATAAGCGGACACGTTTCTTGAAATAAGGGGGACACAGAAATAATGGAAGCGTTTCTTGAAATAAGCGGACACGGTGAAGTAATGGATAGCGGTTCTTGAAATAAGTGTGCACGGGGAATAATGGATAGGGACACAGTGAATAATGGATAGCGTTTCTTGAAATAAGGGACACGGTGAAGTAATGGATAGCGGTTCTTGAAATAAGGGACACAGGGAATAATGGATAGCGTTTCTTGAAATAAGCGGACACGGTGAAGTAATGGATAGCGGTTCTTGAAATAAGTGTGCAAAAATAATGGATAGTGGTTCTTGAAATAAGGGGACACAGTGAATAATGGATAGCGTTTCTTGAAATAAGCGGACACGGTGAAGTAATGGATAGCGGTTCTTGAAATAAGTGTGCACAGTGAATAATGGATGAGGATGGTTCTTGAAATAAGCGGACACGGTGAAGTAATGGATAGCGGTTCTTGAAATAAGTGGACACGGGAAATAATGGATAGTAGTTCTTGAAATAAGGGGACACAGTGAATAATGGATAGCGTTTCTTGAAATAATGGACACGGATAGCAGTTCTTAGAAGTAATGGATAGCAGTTCTTGAAATAAGGGGACACAGTGAATAATGGATAGCGTTTCTTGAAATAAGCGGACACGGTGAAGTAATGGATAGCGGTTCTTGAAATAAGTGTGCAGTGGGGAAATAATGGATAGTGGTTCTTTCTTGAAATAAGGGGACACAGTGAATAATGGATAGCGTTTCTTGAAAATGGAAGCGGACTTGAAATAAGGTGAATAGCGTTTCTTGTAATGGATAGCGGTTCTTGAAATAAGTGTGCACAATGGGAAATAATGGATAGTGGTTCTTGAAATAAGGGGACACAGTGAATAATGGATAGCGTTTCTTGAAATAAGCGGACACGGTGAAGTAATGGATAGCGGTTCTTGAAATAAGTGTGCACGGGGAAATAATGGATAGTAGTTCTTGAAAAATAAGGGGACACAGTGAATAATGGATAGCGTTTTCTTGAAATAAGCGGACACGGTGAAAGGGATAGCGGTTCTTGAAATAAGGGGACACAGTGAATAATGGATAGCGTTTCTTGAAATAAGCGGACACGGTGAAGTAATGGATAGCGGTTCTTGAAATAAGTGTGTGCACGGGGAATAATGGATAGTGGTTCTTGAAATAAGGGGACACAGTGAATAATGGATAGCGTTTCTTGAAATAAGCGGACACGGTGAAGTAATGGATAGCGGTTCTTGAAATAAGTGTGCACGGGGGAATAATGGATAGTGGTTCTTGAAATAAGGGGACACAGTGAATAATGGATAGCGTTTCTTGAAATAAGCGGACACGGTGAAGTAATGGATAGATTCTTGAAATAAGGGGACACAGTGAATAATGGATAGCGTTTCTTGAAATAAGCGGACACGGTGAAGTAATGGATAGCGGTTCTTGAAATAAGGGGACACAGTGAATAATGGATAGCGTTTCTTGAAATAAGCGGACACGGTGAAGTAATGGATAGCGGTTCTTGAAATAAGTGTGCACGGGGAAATAATGGATAGTAGTTCTTGAAATAAGGGGACACAGTGAATAATGGATAGCGTTTCTTGAAATAAGCGGACACGGTGAAGTAATGGATAGCGGTTCTTGAAATAAGGGGACACAGTGAATAATGGATAGCGTTTCTTGAAATAAGGGACACGGTGAATAATGGATAGCGGTTCTTGAAATAAGGGACACATAGTGTTCTTGAAATAAGGGGACACAGTGAATAATGGATAGCGTTTCTTGAAATAAGCGGACACGGTGAAGTAATGGATAGCGGTTCTTGAAATAAGCGGACACGCACGTTCTTGGGAAATAATGGATAGTGGTTCTTGAAATAAGGGGACACAGTGAATAATGGATAGCGTTTCTTGAAATAAGCGGACACGGTGAAGTAATGGATAGCGGTTCTTGAAATAAGTGTGCACAGGGAATAATGGATAGTGGTTCTTGAAATGGACACAGTGAATAATGGATAGCGTTTCTTGAAATAAGGGTGACACAGTTCTTGAATAATGGATAATGGATGTTTCTTGAAATAAGGGGACACAGTGAATAATGGATAGCGGTTCTTGAAATAAGCGGACACGGGGAAGTAATGGATAGCGGTTCTTGAAATAAGTGTGACACAGGGAATAATGGATAGCGTTTCTTGAAATAAGGGGACACATGTGAATAATGGATAGCGTTTCTTGAAATAAGCGGACACGGTGAATAATGGATAGCGTTTCTTGAAATAAGGGACACAGTGAATAATGGATAGCGTTTCTTGAAATAAGCGGACACGGTGAAGTAATGGATAGCGGTTCTTGAAATAAGGGGACACAGTGAATAATGGATAGCGTTTCTTGAAATAAGCGGACACGGTGAAGTAATGGATAGCGGTTCTTGAAATAAAAGGGGACACAGTGGGAAATAATGGATAGTAGTTCTTGAAATAATGGATAGTGAATAATGGATAGCGTTTCTTGAAATAAGCGGACACGGTGAAGTAATGGATAGCGGTTCTTGAAATAAGTGTGCACGGGGGAATAATGGATAGTGGTTCTTGAAATAAGGGGACACAGTGAATAATGGATAGCGTTTCTTGAAATAAGCGGACACGGTGAAGTAATGGATAGCGGTTCTTGAAATAAGTGTGCACGGGGAAATAATGGATAGTGGTTCTTGAAATAAGGGGACACAGTGAATAATGGATAGCGTTTCTTGAAATAAGCGGACACGGTGAAGTCTTGATAGCGGTTCTTGAAATAATGGGGACACAGTGAATAATGGATAGCGTTTCTTGAAATAAGCGGACACGGTGAAGTAATGGATAGCGGTTCTTGAAATAAGGGACAGGGAATAATGGATAGCGTTTCTTGAAATAAGCGGACACGGTGAAGTAATGGATAGCGGTTCTTGAAATAAGTGCAAAAATAATGGATAGTGGTTCTTGAAATAAGGGACACAGTGAATAATGGATAGCGTTTCTTGAAATAATGGATAGCAGTTCTTGAAATAATGGATAGGGTTCTTGAAATAGGGGGACACAGTGAATAATGGATAGCGTTTCTTGAAATAAGCGGACACGGTGAAGTAATGGATAGCGGTTCTTGAAATAAGGGGACACAGTGAATAATGGATAGCGTTTCTTGAAATAAGCGGACACGGTGAATAATGGATAGCAGTTCTTGAAATAAGTGTTTAATGGATAGTAGTTCTTGAAATAAGGGACACAGTGAATAATGGATAGCGTTTCTTGAAATAAGCGGACACGGTGAAGTAATGATAGCGGTTCTTGAAATAAGGACGGGGAAATAATGGATAGTGGTTCTTGAAATAAGGGGACACAGTGAATAATGGATAGCGTTTCTTGAAATAAGCGGACACGGTGAAGTAATGGATAGCGGTTCTTGAAATAAGTGTGCACGGGGAAATAATGGATAGTGGTTCTTGAAATAAGGGGACACAGTGAATAATGGATAGCGTTTCTTGAAATAAGAAACACGGTGAAGAAATGGATACGGTTCTTGAAATAATGGATAGATAGTAGTTCTTGAAATAAGGGGACACGGGGAATAATGGATAGCGTTTCTTGAAATAAGCGGACACAGTGAATAATGGATAGCGGTTCTTGAAATAAGGGGACACAGTGAATAATGGATAGCGTTTCTTGAAATAAGCGGACACGGTGAAATAATGGATAGCGGTTCTTGAAATAAGTGTGACACGGGGAAATAATGGATAGCGGTTCTTGAAATAAGGGGACACAGTGAATAATGGATAGCGTTTCTTGAAATAAGCGGACACGGTGAAATAATGGATAGCGGTTCTTGAAATAAGGACACAGTGAATAATGGATAGCGGTTCTTGAAATAAGGGGACACGGTGTAATGGAAAATAATGGATGAATAATGGTTCTTGAAATAAGGGACACAGTGAATAATGGATAGCGGTTCTTGAAATAAGCGGACACGGTGAAGGCTAATGGATAGCGGTTCTTGAAATAAGGGAAATAATGGATAGTAGTTCTTGAAATAAGGGGACAAATAAATGGATAGCGTTTCTTGAAATAAGGACACGGTGAAATAATGGATAGCGGTTCTTGAAATAAGGGACACAGTGAATAATGGATAGCGTTTCTTGAAATAAGCGGACACGGTGAAGTAATGGATAGCGGTTCTTGAAATAAGTGTGGGGAATAATGGATAGTGGTTCTTGAAATAAGGGGGGCACAGTGAATAATGGATAGCGTTTCTTGAAATAAGCCAGGACACGGTGAAATAATGGATAGCGGTTCTTGAAATAATGTGTCACGGGGAAAAAATGGATAGCAGTTCTTGAAATAAGGTGTGAATAATGGATAGCGTTTCTTGAAATAAGCGGACACAGGGAAATAATGGATAGCGGTTCTTGAAATAAGGGGACATGGATAATGGATAGCGGTTCTTGAAATAAGGGGACACAGTGAATAATGGATAGCGGTTCTTGTTTCACCACGAAATAATGGAATAATGGATAGTTCTTCTTGAAATAAGGGACACAGTGAATAATGGATAGCGTTTCTTGAAATAAGCGGACACGGTGAAGTAATGGATAGCGTTTCTTGAAATAAGCGGGAATAATGGATAGTGGTTCTTGAAATAAGGGGACACAGGAATAATGGATTTCTTGAAATAAGGGACACGGTGAATAATGGATAGCGGTTCTTGAAATAAGTGTGCACGGGGGAATAATGGATAGTGGTTCTTGAAATAAGGGGACACAGTGAATAATGGATAGCGTTTCTTGAAATAAGCGGACACGGTGAAGCAATGGATAGCGGTTCTTGAAATAAGTGGGACACAGGAATAATGGATAGCGGTTCTTGAAATAAGGGGACACAGTGAATAATGGATAGCGTTTCTTGAAATAAGCGGACACGGTTAATGGATAGTAGTTCTTGAAATAAGGGACACGAGTGAATAATGGATAGCATTCTTGAAATAAGCGGACACGGTGAAGTAATGGATAGCGTTTCTTGAAATAAGGGACACAAATAATGGATAGCGTTTTGAAATAAGGGACACGGTGAAGTAATGGATAGCGGTTCTTGAAATAAGTGGACACGGGGAATAATGGATAGTGGTTCTTGAAATAAGGGGACACAAGGGAATAATGGATAGGTTTCTTGAAATAAGGACACGGTGAAGTAATGGATAGCGTTTCTTTAAAATAAGTGGACACGGTGAACAATGGATAGCGGTTCTTGAAATAAGGGGACACAGTGAATAATGGATAGCGTTTCTTGAAATAAGCGGACACGGTGAAGTAATGGATAGCGGTTCTTGAAATAAGGGGATACAGGAATAATGGATAGCGTTTCTGAAATAAGCGGACACGGTGAATGGATAGTGGTTCTTGAAATAATGGACACAGTGGAATAATGGATAGCGCGTTTCTTGAAATAAGCGGACACGGTGAAGTAATGGATAGCGGTTCTTCTTAAGAAATAATGGGAAAATTAGTGAATAAGGGGACCATGGGATAATGGATAGGTTCTTGAAATAATGGATGTGAAGTAATGGATTTTGAAATAAGGGGACACAGTGAATAATGGATAGCGTTTCTTGAAATGAAATAAGTAATGGACACGGTTCTTTCAATAAGGTGATAGGGAAAATAATGGATAGTTTCTTGAAATAAGGGGACACAGTGAATAATGGATATTTCTTGGAATAGTGGACACGGTGAAGTTGGAAATCTTGAAATAAGGGACACAATAATGAATAATGGATAGCGTTTCTTGAAATAAGACACGGTGAAATAATGGATAGCGGTTCTTGAAATAAGGGGACACATGAATAATGGATAGCGGTTCTTGAAATAAGCAGACACGGTGAAATAATGGATACGGTGAAGTAATTCTTGAAATAAGTGTGCACGGGGAATAATGGATAGTGGTTCTTGAAATAAGGGGGACACAGTGAATAATGGATAGCGTTTCTTGAAATAAGCGGACACGGTGAAGTAATGGATAGCGGTTCTTGAAATAAGGGGGACACATGAATAATGGATAGCGTTTCTTGAAATAAGCGGACACGGTAGGTGAAGTAATGGATAGCGGTTCTTGAAATAAGTGGACACGGGGAAATAATGGATAGTGGTTCTTGAAATAAGGGGACAGGAGTGAATAATGTTTTGATAGCACGGTTTGATAGCGTTGAAATAAGCGGACACGGTGAAGGAAAGGGTTCTTGAAATAAGGGGTTCTTGAAATAAGTGTGCATAGGGGAATAATGGATAGTGGTTCTTGAAATAAGTCACACAGTGAATAATGGATAGCGTTTCTTGAAATAAGGGGACACGGTGAAATAATGGATAGCGGTTCTTGAAATAAGCGGACACAGTGAATAATGGATAGCGTTTCTTGAAATAAGTGTGCACGGTGAAATAATGGATAGTAGTTCTTGAAATAAGGGGTGAGTGAATAATGGATAGCGTTTCTTGAAATAAGCGGACACGGTGAAGTAATGGATAGCGGTTCTGAAATAATGGGGGAAATAATGGATAGCGGTTCTTGAAATAAGGGGATAATGGATAGCGGTTCTTGAAATAAGGGGACACGGTGAATAATGGATAGCGGTTCTTGAAATAAGCGGACACGGTGAAATAATGGATAGCGTTTCTTGAAATAATGGGACACAGTGAATAATGGATAGCGGTTCTTGAAATAAGTGTGCACGGGGAAATAATGGATAGTGGTTCTTGAAATAAGGGGACACAGTGAATAATGGATAGCGTTTCTTGAAATAAGCGGACACGGTGAAGAATGGATAGCGTTTCTTGAAATAAGCGGACACGGGGAAATAATGGATAGTAGTTCTTGAAATAAGGGACACAGTGGGAATGGATAGCGTTCTAAGGGACACGGTGAAGTAATGGATAGCGGTTCTTGAAATAAGGGGACACAGTGAATAATGGATAGCGTTTCTTGAAATAAGGGACACGGTGGAAGCATAGCGGTTCTTGAAATAAGTGTGCAATGGGGAACAATGGATAGTAGTTCTTGAAATAAGGGGACACAGTGAATAATGGATAGCGTTTCTTGAAATAAGCGGACACGGTGAAGTAATGGATAGCGGTTCTTGAAATAAGGGGACACGGGGAAATAATGGATAGTAGTTCTTGAAATAAGGGACACAGTGAATAATTAGCGTTTCGAAATAAGTGTGGACACGGTGAAATAATGGATAGCGGTTCTTCAATAAGGGGACAGTAAATAATGGATAGTGTTTCTTGGATAGTGGTTCTTGAAATAAGGGGAAATGAATGGATAGATTTCTGAAATAATGGATTAGAAATAAGTGTCACAGGTGAAATAATGGATAGCGGTTCTTGAAATAAGGGACACAGTGAATAATGGATAGCGTTTCTTGAAATAAGCGGACAAAGTAATGGATAGCGGTTCTTGAAATAAGTGTGCACAGGGAAATAATGGATAGTAGTTCTTGAAATAAGGGACACAGTGAATAATGGATAGCGTTTCTTGAAATAATAAGCGGACACGGTGAAGTAATGGATAGCGGTTCTTGAAATAATGGACACAGTGAACTAATGGATAGCGTTTCTTGAAATAAGCGGACACGGTGAAGCAATGGATAGCGGTTCTTGAAATAAGTGGACACGGAACAATGGATAGTAGTTCCTGAAATAAGGGACACAGTGAATAATGGATAGCGTTTCTGAAATAAGGGACACGGTGAAGCAATGGATAGCGGTTCTTGAAATAAGGGGGATCGGAGTGAATAATGGATAGCGGTTCTTGAAATAAGGGGACACAGTGAATAATGGATAGCGGTTCTTGAAATAAGTGTGCACGGGGGAACATGGATGATGGTTTTTAAGGGACAGTGAATAATGGATAGCGTTTCTTGAAATAAGCGGACACAGGAATAATGGATAGCGTTTCTTGAAATAAGTATGCACGGGGAAATAATGGATAGTGGTTCTTGAAATAAGGGACACAGTGAATAATGGATAGCGTTTCTTGAAATAAGGGACACGGTGAAGTAATGGATAGCGGTTCTTGAAATAAGTGTGCACGGGAATAATGGATAGTGGTTCTTGAAATAAGGGACACATGAATAATGGATAGCGTTCTTGAAATAAGGGACACGGTGAAGTAATGGATAGTTCTTGAAATTCTTGGGGAATAAGCGGACACGTTTCTTGAAATAAGCGGACACTGGGTAATGGATAGCGTTTCTTGAAATAATGGATAGCGTTCTTGAAATAAGCAATGGACAGGGTTCTTGAAATAATGGATAGTGGTTCTTGAAATAAGGGGACACAGTGAATAATGGATAGCGTTTCTTGAAATAAGCGGACACGGTGAAGTAATGG
Source organism: Acanthosepion pharaonis (assembly GCA_903632075.3). NCBI lineage: Eukaryota > Metazoa > Mollusca > Cephalopoda > Sepiida > Sepiidae > Acanthosepion > Acanthosepion pharaonis. The sequence goes on along the minus strand of CAHIKZ030001502.1, from coordinate 1,054,372 downwards.
ATATGGTTCTTGAAATAAGGTTCTTGGGAAATAATGGATAGTAGTTCTTGAAATAAGGGACACAGTGAATAATGGACAATTGAAATAATGGATAGTGGTTCTTGAATGGATAAAGGTTCTTGAAATAAGTACAGATAATGGATAGCGGTTCTTAAATAAGTTAATGGATAGCGGTTCTTGAAATAAGGGGACACAGTGAATAATGGATAGCGGTTCTTGAAATAAGCGGACACAGTGAATAATGGATAGCGTTTCTTGAAATAATGGACACGGTGAATGGATAGCGGTTCTTGAAATAAGTGTGCACAGGGAATAATGGATAGTGGTTCTTGAAATAAGGGACACAGTGAATAATGGATAGCTTTCACGGTGAAATAATGGATAGCGTTTCTTGAAATAAGACACAGTGAAATAATGGATAGCGTTTCTTGAAATAATAATGGATAGTCTTGAAATAAGGGGACACAGTGAATAATGGATAGCGTTTCTTGAAATAAGCGGACACGGTGAAGTAATGGATAGCGGTTCTTGAAATAAGTGTAATGGATAGCGTTTCTGAAATAAGGGAAATAATGGATAGTGGTTCTTGAAATAAGGGGACACAGTGAATAATGGATAGCGTTTCTTGAAATAAGCGGACACGGTGAAAATAATGGATAGCGTTTCTTGAAATAAGGGGACACGGTGAATAATGGATAGCAGTTCTTGAAATAATGGACACAGTGAAGTAATGGATAGTTTCTTGAAATAAGGGGACACAGTGAATAATGGATAGCGTTTCTTGAAATAAGCGGACACGGTGAAATAATGGATAGCGTTTCTTGAAATAATGGGTCACGGGAAGTAATGGATAGCGTTTCTTGAAATAAGGGACACGTGAATAATGGATAGCGGTTCTTGAAATAAGTGTACAATGGATGAAATAATGGATAGTGGTTCTTGAAATAAGGGAGCACAGTGAATAATGGATAGCGTTTCTTGAAATAAGCGGACACGGTGAAGTAATGGATAGCGGTTCTTGAAATAAGTGTGCACGGGGGAATAATGGATAGTGGTTCTTGAAATAAGGGGACACAGTGAATAATGGATAGCGTTTCTTGAAATAAGCGGACACGGTGAAGTAATGGATAGCGGTTCTTGAAATAAGGGGACACAGTGAATAATGGATAGCGTTTCTTGAAATAAGGACACAGTGGAATAATGGATAGCGTTTCTGAAATAAGCGGACACGGTGAATAATGGATAGCGTTCTTGAAATAATCTTGGGTAATAATGGATAGTGGTTCTTGAAATAAGGGTGCAAATAATGGATAGTGTTTCTTGAAAATGGATAGCGTTTCTTGAAATAATGGGAGTGAATAATGGATAGCGGTTCTTGAAATAAGGGACACAGTGAATAATGGATAGCGTTTCTTGAAATAAGTGTGCACGGTGAAATAATGGATAGTGGTTCTTGAAATAAGGATAGGACAGTGAATAATGGATAGCGTTTCTTGAAATAAGTGTGCGGAAATAATGGATAGTGGTTCTTGAAATAATGGATAGCGGTTCTTGAAATAAGGGGACACGGGGAAATAATGGATAGCGTTTCTTGAAATAAACACGGTGAAGTAATGGATAGCGGTTCTTGAAATAAGTGTGCACGGGGGAAATAATGGATAGTGGTTCTTGAAATAAGGGGACACAGTGAATAATGGATAGCGTTTCTTGAAATAAGCGGACACGGTGAAGTAATGGATAGCGGTTCTTAGAAATAAGTGTTTTGAAATAATGGATAGTGGTTCTTGAAATAAGGGACACAGTGAATAGGATAGCGGTTCTTGAAATAAGTGGGACAATGGATAGCAGTGGGACACAGGAATAATGGATAGCGTTTCTTGAAATAATGGACACGGTGAAGTAATGGATAGCGGTTCTTGAAATAAGTGTGCACGGGGAAATAATGGATAGTGGTTCTTGAAATAAGGGGACACAGTGAATAATGGATAGCGTTTCTTGAAATAAGCGGACACGGTGAAGTAATGGATAGCGGTTCTTGAAATAAGTGTGCACAGGAAATAATGGATAGTGGTTCTTGAAATAAGGGGACACAGTGAATAATGGATAGCGTTTCTTGAAATAAGCGGACACGGTGAAATAATGGATAGCGTTTCTTGAAATAATGGGTCACAGTGAATAATGGATAGCGGTTCTTGAAATAACGGGAAGTAATGGATGTGGTTCTTGAAATAAGGGACACTTGAATAATGGATAGCGTTTCTTAGAAATAATGGACACGGTGAAGTAATGGATAGCGGTTCTTGAAATAAGTGGACACAGTGAATAATGGATAGTAGTTCTTGAAATAAGGGGACACAGTGAATAATGGATACTTGAAATAAGCGGACACGAAATAATGGATAGCGTTTCTTGAAATAATGGGTCACGGTGAAATAATGGATAGCTTGAAATAAGTTCACAAAATAATGGATAGTGGTTCTTGAAATAAGGGGACACGGTGAATAATGGATAGTGTTTCTTGAAATAAGGGGACACGGTGAATAATGGATAGCGGTTCTTGAAATAAGCGGACACAGTGAAATAATGGATAGCGTTTCTTGAAATAATGCGGACATGGTGAAGTAATGGATAGCGGTTCTTGAAATAAGTGTGCACGGGGAAATAATGGATAGTGGTTCTTGAAATAAGGGGACAGTGAATAATGGATAGCGTTTCTTGAAATAAGCGGACACAGTGAAATAATGGATAGCGTTTCTTGAAATAATGGGTCAATGGTGAAATAAGCGGACACGTAATGGATAGCGGTTCTTGAAATAAGTGTGCACGGGGAAATAATGGATAGTAGTTCTTGAAATAAGGGGACACAGTGAATAATGGATAGCGTTTCTTGAAATAAGCGGACACGGTGAAGTAATGGATAGCGGTTCTTGAAATAAGGGGACACAGTGAATAATGGATAGCGTTTCTTGAAATAAGCGGACACGGTGAAGTAATGGATAGCGGTTCTTGAAATAAGTGTGCACGGGGGAATAATGGATAGTGGTTCTTGAAATAAGGGGACACAGTGAATAATGGATAGCGTTTCTTGAAATAAGACACGGTGAATAATGGATAGCGGTTCTTGAAATAATGGGACACAGTAATGGATAGCGGTTCTTGAAATAAGTGTGACACGGGGAAATAATGGATAGTGGTTCTTGAAATAAGGGGACACAGTGAATAATGGATAGCGTTTCTTGAAATAAGCGGACACGGTGAAATAATGGATAGCGTTTCTTGAAATAATGGGTCATAATGAAGTAATGGATAGCGGTTCTTGAAATAAGTGTGCACGGGGAAATAATGGATAGTGGTTCTTGAAATAAGGGGACACAGGAAATAATGGATAGCGTTTCTTGAAATAAGGGACACGGTGAATAATGGATAGCGTTTCTTGAAATAAGTGGTGAAATGGATAGAAAATAATGGATAATGGATGGTTCTTGAAATAAGGGGACACAGTGAATAATGGATAGCGTTTCTTGAAATAAGCGGACACGGTGAAGTAATGGATAGCGGTTCTTGAAATAATGTGCACAGGGAAATAATGGATAGTAGTTCTTGAAATAAAGGGTCACAGTGAATAATGGATAGCGTTTCTTGAAATAAGCGGACACGGTGAACGGATAGCGTTTCTTAAGAAATAATGGACGGGGGAAATAATGGATAGTGGTTCTTGAAATAATAATGGGACACAGTGAATAATGGATAGCGTTTCTTGAAATAAGCGGACACGGTGAAGTAATGGATAGCGGTTCTTGAAATAAGTGTGCACGGGGAAATAATGGATAGTGGTTCTTGAAATAAGGGGACACAGTGAATAATGGATAGCGTTTCTTGAAATAAGCGGACACGGTGAAATAATGGATAGCGTTTCTTGAAATAATGGGTCATGGGGAAATAATGGATAGTAGTTCTTGAAATAAGGGACACAGTGAATAATGGATAGCGTTTGAAATAAGCGGACACACGGTGAAATAATGGATAGGGTCATAATGGTTTCTTGAAATAAGTGTGCACGGGGAAATAATGGATAGTGGTTCTTGAAATAAGGGGACACAGGATGGATAGCGTTTCTTGAAATAAGCGGACACGGTGAAGTAATGGATAGCGGTTCTTGAAATAAGTGTGCACGGGAAATAATGGATAGTGGTTCTTGAAATAAGGGGACACAGTGAATAATGGATAGCGTTTCTTGAAATAAGCGGACACGGTGAAGTAATGGATAGCGGTTCTTGAAATAAGTGTGCACGGGGAAATAATGGATAGTAGTTCTTGAAATAAGGGGGACACAGTGAATAATGGATAGCGTTTCTTGAAATAAGCGGACACAGTGAAAATAATGGATAGCAGTTCTTGAAATAAGTGTGCACGGGGAAATAATGGATAGTAGTTCTTGAAATAAGGGGACACAGTGAATAATGGATAGCGTTTCTTGAAATAAGCGGACACGGTGAAGTAATGGATAGCGGTTCTTGAAATAAGTGTGCACGGGGGAATAATGGATAGTGGTTCTTGAAATAAGGGACACAGTGAATAATGGATAGCGTTTCTTGAAATAAGCGGACAATGGATAGAAATAATGGGGAATAATGATAGTGGTTCTTGAAATAAGGGGACAATGAATAATGGGCGTTTCAAATAAGTGACACGGTAATGGATAGCGGTTCTTGAAATAAGTGTGCACGGGGAATAATGGATAGTGGTTCTTGAAATAAGGGGACACAGTGAATAATGGATAGCGTTTCTTGAAATAAGGGACACGGTGAAGTAATGGATAGCGGTTCTTGAAATAAGTGTGCACAGGGAAATAATGGATAGTGGTTCTTGAAATAAGGGGACACAGTGAATAATGGATAGCGTTTCTTGAAATAAGCGGACACGGTGAAGTAATGGATAGCGGTTCTTGAAATAAGTGTGCACAGGGGAATAATGGATAGTGGTTTCTTGAAATAAGGGGACACAGTGAATAATGGATAGCAGTTCTTGAAATAAGTTTGCACGGAAATGGATAGCGTTCTTGACACGGTGGGGAATAATGGATAGCGTTTCTTGAAATAATGGGTCATAGCGGTTCTTGGTGAAGTAATGGATGGCGGTTCTTGGATAGCGGTTCTTGAAATAAGTGCACAGGGGAAATAATGGATAGTGGTTCTTGAAATAAGGGACACAGTGAATAATGGATAGCGTTTCTTGAAATAAGCGGACACGGTGAAGTAATGGATAGCGGTTCTTGAAATAAGTGTGCACGGGGAAATAATGGATAGTGGTTCTTGAAATAAAGGGGACACAGTGAATAATGGATAGCGTTTCTTGAAATAAGCGGACACGGTGAAGTAATGGATAGCAGTTCTTGAAATAAGTGTGCACGGGGAAATAATGGATAGTGGTTCTTGAAAATAAGGGGACACAGTGAATAATGGATAGCGTTTCTTGAAATAAGCGGACACGGTGAAATAATGGATAGCGGTTCTTCTTGAAAATGGATGGGTCATGAAGTAATGGACACAGTGAAATAATGGATAGCGTTCTTGAAATAAGGGGGAATAATGATAGTGCACACGGTGAAGTAATGGATAGCGGTTCTTGAAATAAGTAATGGATAATGGATGGTTCTTGAAATAAGGGGACACAGTGAATAATGGATAGCGTTTCTTGAAATAATGGGACATGGTGAAGTAATGGATAGCGGTTCTTGAAATAAGTGTGCACGGGGAAATAATGGATAGTGGTTCTTGAAATAAGGGACACAGTGAATAATGGATAGCGTTTCTTGAAATAAGCGGACACGGTGAAGTAATGGATAGCGGTTCTTGAAATAAGTGCACGGGGAAATAATGGATAGTGGTTCTTGAAATAAGGGGACACAGTGAATAATGGATAGCGTTTCTTGAAATAAGCGGACACGGTGAAATAATGGATAGCGGTTCTTGAAATAATGGGTCATGAAACAAGAATAATGGATAGCAGTTCTTGAAATAAGTGTGCACAGTGAAATAATGGATAGTGGTTCTTGAAATAAGGGGACACAGTGAATAATGGATAGCGTTCTTGAAATAATGGATAGCGGTTCTTGAAATAAGACACAGTGAATAATGGATAGCGGTTCTTGAAATAAGTGGACACGGTGCACGGGGAAATAATGGATAAGTGGTTTCTTGAAATAAGGACACAGTGAATAATGGATAGCGTTTCTTGAAATAAGCGGACACGGTGAAATAATGGATAGCGTTTCTTGAAATAATGGGTCACAGTGAATAATGGATAGCGGTTCTTGAAATAAGGACACGGTGAAATAATGGATAGTGGTTCTTGAAATAATAGTGGTTCTTGAAATAAGACACAGTGAATAATGGATAGCGTTTCTTGAAATAAGCGGACACGGTGAAGTAATGGATAGCGGTTCTTGAAATAAGTGTGCACGGGGAAATAATGGATAGTGGTTCTTGAAATAAGGGGACACAGTGAATAATGGATAGCGTTTCTTGAAATAAGCGGACACGGTGAAGTAATGGATAGCGGTTCTTGAAATAAGTGTGGTTCAAAATAAGGGGAAATAATGGATAGGATGGTTCTTGAAATAAGGGACACGGTGAAATAATGGATAATGGATAGCGGTTTCTTGAAATAATGGATAGTCATGGTGAAGTAAATAATGGATAGCGTTTCTTGAAATAAGTGGACACGGTGAAATAATGGATATGGTTCTTGAAATAAGGGGGACACAGTGAATAATGGATAGCGTTTCTTGAAATAAGCGGACACGGTGAAGCAATGGATAGCGGTTCTTGAAATAAGTGTGCACGGGAAATAATGGATAGTAGTTCTTGAAATAAGGGGACACAGTGAATAATGGATAGCGTTTCTTGAAATAAGCGGACACGGTGAAAAATAATGGATAGCGTTCTTGAAATAATGGGTCATGGGTCATGGTGAAGTAATGGATAGCGGTTCTTGAAATAAGTGTGCACGGGTTCTTGAAATAATGGATAGTGGTTCTTGAAATAAGGGGACACAGTGAATAATGGATAGCGTTTAGTGGTTCTTGAAATAAGCGGACACGGTGAAGTAATGGATAGCGGTTCTTGAAATAAGTGTGCACAGGGAAATAATGGATAGTGGTTCTTGAAATAAGGGGATAGTGGTTCTTGGAGAATAATGGATAGCGGTTCTTGAAATAAGTGACACGGATGAAATAATGGATAGCGTTCTTGAAATAATGGGTCATGGTGAAGTAATGGATAGCGGTTCTTGAAATAAGTGTGCACGGGGAAATAATGGATAGTGGTTCTTGAAATAAGGGGACACAGTGAATAATGGATAGCGTTTCTTGAAATAAGCGGACACGGTGAAGTAATGGATAGCGGTTCTTGAAATAAGTGTGCACGGGGAAATAATGGATAGTGGTTCTTGAAATAAGGGGACACAGTGAATAATGGATAGCGTTTCTTGAAATAAGCGGACACGGTGAAGTAATGGATAGCGGTTCTTGAAATAAATAAGCACAGGGGAAATAATGGATAGTGGTTCTTGAAATAAGGGGACACAGTGAATAATGGATAGCGTTTCTTGAAATAAGCGGACACGGTGAAGTAATGGATAGCGGTTCTTGAAATAAGCGGTTCTTGAAAAGTGTGCAGGGGGAATAATGGATAGTGGTTCTTGAAATAAGGGACACAGTGAATAATGGATAGCGGTTCTTGAAATAAGGGGACACGGTGAATAATGGATAGCGGTTCTTGAAATAAGTGTGCACGGGGGAAATAATGGAAATAAATAAGGGGACACAGTGAATAATGGACTTGAAATAAGCGGACACGGTGAAATAATGGATAGCGGTTCTTGAAATAAGTGTGCATGGGGAAATAATGGATAGTGGTTCTTGAAATAAGGGGGACACAGTGAATAATGGATAGCGTTTCTTGAAATAAGCGGACACGGTGAAATAATGGATAGCGGTTCTTGAAATAAGTGTGCACGGGGAAATAATGGATAGTGGTTCTTGAAATAAGGGGACACAGTGAATAATGGATAGCGTTTCTTGAAATAAGCGGACACGGTGAAATAATGGATAGCGGTTCTTGAAATAAGTGTGCACGGGGAAATAATGGATAGTGGTTCTTGAAATAAGGGACACAGTGAATAATGGATAGCGTTTCTTGAAATAAGCGGACACGGTGAAGTAATGGATAGCGGTTCTTGAAATAAGTGTGCATGGGGAAATAATGGATAGTGGTTCTTGAAATAAGGGACACAGTGAATAATGGATAGCGTTTCTTGAAATAAGCGGACACGGTGAAATAATGGATAGCGTTTCTTGAAATAAGTGTGCACGGGGAAATAATGGATAGTGGTTCTTGAAATAAGGGACACAGTGAATAATGGATAGCGTTTCTTGAAATAAGCGGACACGGTGAAATAATGGATAGCGTTTCTTGAAATAATGGGTCATGGTGAAGTAATGGATAGCGTTTCTTGAAATAAGGATGTTCTTGACGGGGAAATAATGGATAGTGGTTCTTGAAATAAGGGGACACAGTGAATAATGGATAGCGTTTCTTGAAATAAGCGGACACGGTGAAATAATGGATAGCGTTTCTTGAAATAATGGGTCATGGTGAATAATGGATAGCGGTTCTTGAAATAAGTGTGCACGGGGAAATAATGGATAGTGGTTCTTGAAATAAGGGGGACACAGTGAATAATGGATAGCGTTTCTTGAAATAAGCGGACACGGTGAAATAATGGATAGCGTTTCTTGAAATAATGGGTCATGGTGAAGTAATGGATAGCGGTTCTTGAAATAAGTGTGCACGGGGAAATAATGGATAGTGGTTCTTGAAATAAGGGGACACAGTGAATAATGGATAGCGTTTCTTGAAATAAGCGGACACGGTGAAGTAATGGATAGCGGTTCTTGAAATAAGTGTGCACGGGGAAATAATGGATAGTGGTTCTTGAAATAAGGGGACACAGTGAATAATGGATAGCGTTTCTTGAAATAAGCGGACACGGTGAAATAATGGATAGCGTTTCTTGAAATAAGTGTGCACGGGGAAATAATGGATAGTGGTTCTTGAAATAAGGGGACACAGTGAATAATGGATAGCGATTCTTGAAATAAGCGGACACGGTGAAATAATGGATAGCGTTTCTTGAAATAATGGGTCATGGTGAAGTAATGGATAGCGGTTCTTGAAATAAGTGTGCACGGGGAAATAATGGATAGTGGTTCTTGAAATAAGGGGACACAGTGAATAATGGATAGCGTTTCTTGAAATAAGCGGACACGGTGAAATAATGGATAGCGTTTCTTGAAATAATGGGTCATGGTGAAGTAATGGATAGCGGTTCTTGAAATAAGTGTGCACGGCAAATAATGGATAGTGGTTCTTGAAAGAAGGGGACACAGTGAATAATGGATAGCGTTTCTTGAAATAAGCGGACACGGTGAAATAATGGATAGCGTTTCTTGAAATAATGGGTCATGGTGAAGTAATGGATAGCGGTTCTTGAAATAAGTGTGCACAGGAAATAATGGATAGTGGTTCTTGAAATAAGGGGACACAGTGAATAATGGATAGCGTTTCTTGAAATAAGCGGACACGGTGAAATAATGGATAGCGTTTCTTGAAATAATGGGTCATGGTGAAGTAATGGATAGCGGTTCTTGAAATAAGTGTGCACGGGGAAATAATGGATAGTGGTTCTTGAAATAAGGGGACACAGTGAATAATGGATAGCGTTTCTTGAAATAAGCGGACACGGTGAAATAATAGGTAACGGTTCTTGAAATAAGTAGGGACCGTGAAGTAATGGATAGCGGTTCTTGAAATAAGGTGGCACGGTGAAGTAATCGATAGCGATTTTTAAAATAAGGGGGCGCGATGAAGTAATGGATAGCGGTTCGGATTGAGGAATCGGAGAGCCAAGTTCGAATTCCAATCGAATACAATACATTCAGTTGCTAATACCCTTGGAAAATACCCTTCTTCTCTCCCCAGCTATGGGTAAAATGCACGACACACTGGATGGCAAGTGATCTACCATAGAAAGACATGACAGCCTTCTGCGGGAAAAATATGCCCGGTCAGTCATTTATCGAAAGTTATATGATCACCTATGCGTGTATCACGCATGGCACATAACTGAATGGCTGAATGACTTGTTTCAAAATTCGTTTTCAGTAAAAAAGAAAAAGAAAAAAAAAAAATGTACCTTCAATCTGTAGGGAACTAAGATCCTTACTATCGGTAATATGCAAACGGAAAAAGTAAACAATACGTCAGCTAACGTATAGAGGTAAAAAAATCATAAGCGCTTAAACCGGGTGCCTGTAGACCCATCATCGGTGTGGACATAATTACACATATTTCAATATTAATGTGGTTATACGTTTTGGCAAATTAAAAAATAAAGTTGATAGATAAATTTTAAAGAATAGCCGGAAAATGATCAAAGATACAATGTGATACAAATAATTTTCACTTCATACGATTTGGGATCTTCAAGGACCCAATATAGGCACTTAAGTGTTCAACCGTAAATATTCTTTGTAACTCAATAAACATTAATATTTATTAATTTTAAACGTCATTGCGGTTTGCAAATATATTTATTATCATTTAAAGAGTCAGTACATTTTCTAGAACATTAGACACACGCGCGTGCGCGCACACACACTTACATAATGATAATATATAATAATATAATATATATAACTAGCAGTAGAGGCCGGCGTTGCCCAGGGATGTAACAGTAAGAGATAGATCAAGTATCGACCATCATAAAGACTGAAAAATAAAATTGACAAAGATTATTGTTTAAGGTTGACGGACACGCATGTCTTAATTAGTTTGTTTGGTTTTGTTTTTCTTACGAATTGGTCAAACCCAAACTCAAACAAAAACATTGTTTACATTTACAATCGTTATGAGTCTATCGATTGATGAATAGAATTTTATTATAAACAATTGTCTTGTAAATGGAATTTTTAAAGCATTCTGAATGTAAAAATAAAGAAAAAATGTGCAAGACAATAAGAAACACTACATGCCAAAAAAAAGTCAAGTTTTGTTGAAATCGGTTGAAAAATGTAGGTAGCCTTTCTGTAATCTTTTAGTTTTACTATTTATGATTTTTACTTATTGAATACAGTAAAAAAAATGCATATTTTGCTTGTGGTGATTCATAATTAGAATTCTGATTTGAATATATTTTCCACTCGTTGTTTCTAATACAAAAAAATATTAACTTTATTTGGGTTTATTAATTTATTACAAGTACTGTGTTCTTTCCTTAATAATCTTCGAAATATTGTTGTTTTTTGTCTATCAGATTTCATACGTCGGCATTTTTAAATTATTTCTTAATACTTTCTTATAAATATTGAATTAATTTCAAATAGAACCAATGCCTTATTGATCTGCCTTGTAACAAATTGCAAAGGGAATTGTAAAAACGGCCCTAAAGTACGTGGAATTATTTTTCCCTAAAGATAAAGAATTATCCGATTTTTCGATTCGTACAATCAGTAGAGATAGTTAGATTGTTTAGGTTGACAGACACGCATGTCTTAGTTTTTGTTTTTTTACGAATTGGTCAAACCCAAACTCAAACAAAAACATTGTTTTCAATCGTTATGATGAGTCCCCCGATTGAATTGAATTAGATTAGAATTTTATTATAAACAATTGTCTTGTAAATGAAATTTTTAAAGCATTCTGAATGTATAAATAAAGAAAAAAGTGTGCAAGACAATAAGGAACACTACCTGCCAAAAAAAAAGTGGATGTTTGTTTTATCGGCTGCAAAATGTAAGAAATCCGATCCCATATATAAAGGAACACACACACACACACAAACAACCTGATTTTTTTAACCCGATGTGAGTTGTCTCCCTTTCATTCTCACGATGTGTCTTAATCGTGTTTTCAAATTGATTTTGTTAAAAAACCAATTATATTTTTCCCATTTTCGGCGCCGTTAGAACCACCACAAGGTAATTTTATGTAGTCATGTGAAGTTTTGTTGAAATCATCTAAAAATGTAGGAAATCCAATCCAATATATAAACGTTACAGACGCACACACACACACAATCTGCGTTTTATAATAAGTAAGATAATATATAAAATGGCGATAATTTCTCAATCGCACACTATATGCATATAAGAAAATATATATATATATATATATATATATATATATATATATATATATATATATATATATATTCTCACATGCATACAGAGTGATGGGTAAATTCTCGGTATTTTAGATTTTTCATTTCATGGATTGATTGTTTCAGATCTTGTCGATTGCATAGTATAGTAAGGTTAGTTGGGAAGTGTCTGTGAGGAAAAGAGTACCATGACTGAATTACCTGTGCCAGAAATTTAGAAACGGCACGGGGTACTGCTTGGAAGCTCTAATACGAACACTTCAGTGTTTGGGTTCAATCTGACAACAGTGCAAAAAATTAGAAAAGAGTTGGATGAGTCTAATGGTGATTACAAAGGTTTTCGAAGTGCTGCAATTTTGATTTTATCGAGGTAGGAGCGCACTGTCTGCGTAGCTATGAAGTTGACCTATGATGTCATCATGAAGGTCATTAGTGAAAATTAAATTTGTAGTAGGACGAAAGGTGTAGCCCTATGGCGCACCAGCGTTAGTAGAAAAGAATCTAAACGAGTGGCTGCTCGGGATAAATCTTATTTCACAATTTCAGGGAAAAGACTGGATCAGTTCAAAAAAGAGATCAGAGACAGCGTAACTTTTCAGCTAAAATGACCTAAATGCCAGACTCAGTAAAATGCCTTCGTGATGTCCAATGCAACTGTTGAAACTTGATTAATGCATGGAATAATAATGCAACAGAAAATGTACTTAGAACAAAATGTATTGAAACAAGAAAGTGTACACAATATTTACATATAGTCTTTTGTATATTCCTGGTAAGACCGTTCCTGGAGAATGTGTTGACTGAGTCGCAGTCGGGCAGAGTCTCTGGTTGAATCTCTTGATTCCTTCCTCTCTTCCCGGTACCAACCATATTTATATGGTCGGTACTCCACTATGCAAATTAGGTGGATCCTACCACAACAGCAACTTATCAATTTTCCTTTCGGTTTTGGATCTTCCAGAAACGCATTATTCAGAAAATGATCTCAATAATCTAGACCTGACTTTGAACTCGTCTCCTCGAATTCCATTGAAGCGCCCAGCATGATACATGATGAAACATGCGCTTTTAGCCTTTCAGTTTTCTGATCTGTAATTGCCAATACATTTATATAACTTTGCGCTGTCGTTTTATGTTGGTTGATATAGATTTTGTTAACATGGACACAAAACGAGAACAAAAGTTCGACATAAAACAAGCATATTAAAAATTACACATCTCCACAATAAGATACTAAATTGTGAAAAGCAATACAAACTCGGCAACATAACCATATGCCAAAACCTATCTGATTATAAAACCTCCAAAATCACAAATATCTAACGGAAAATTGGCCTAGTGGATATAGCCGTTGATTATCCCTGATTTCAAACAATAGATCTGGTCGGTAAGAATAGGGTTCCTGCCAGAACGAAAAATAACTGACATCAGAGGAAATTAAATACAATAAAGATAATCAACAGATATCCTATATCAGCCAAGCAATGGCCACCTGATCATGACCAGCGGGTACTTGGTTGAAACGATGCCTTCATAATAATAACATCAAGATCAGAAAAATAGTTCGAAATAAAAAAGCGAATGCCAGTGTGTCACTGTGTCACCTTTTTTCAACTTTACACCTAGAGGTCATATCCCAAAATGATGTATGGGAATCAGGCCGACTCTTTAAGGAAATTAAAAAAAAAAATAATTCGGGTAGTATCCGGCCCCGCCATCCCAAAATTTCATGACTGCGATTATGCTCGGATTCCATTATCTTGGTTTCTACTGATAAAAAAAAAAATTAAAGGGACACAACTCTCTAACTTTCAATAGCTGATGCTCAAATGAAAAAAATACTGTTCTTAAATTACAGTGTTTCAAAATAAAATTGTCTGTGTTTTGAACTTTAATTCTAGAGGCCGTAGCCCAACATATACCATTTTGGAATTTAGCCGAATATTCTCAGCCGTAGACGCAATCCTGAAATTCTGAATTCCCAAGTTTTTATTACTCCGAATTTTTAAGTGATTCTTTTGTGATGAATTTTTGTTTTGCTCGATAACAATTTTTATAACTTGAAAACAAATTTGGGAATAATCGATATTAAGTGTGAAATCCAGCGAAAGTCAACCATATAAAAATCATTGTTCGTACGCAAAGTAAGG